>UCOM01003357.1:0-18473 GCA_900474385.1 Ormyrus pomaceus | reverse complement strand
CATTAAAAAATCTTCAATTTGGTATACGATTTTATAAAAATGCATTATTTATAATGGAATAAATACAAAATGAATGTCTTTTCCCATAAGGTTACATGTTAAAATACACGTTTTATAAACTTCGATTTCTCTAAAATTTAGTCGTTGACCTTGCATTTTCTCAACATAAATGAAAAGTCTAATGCTCAAAGAATATTTTTGTGAAGTTTCAGATATATTCAATTATTTATAAAAAGTCGCCGAAGCCACCTTAACCTATACAACTTATAGCAACAAGAGTTAGAATAAAAATTTGATATAATCGCTTAAAAAAGAAATAATAACTATAATAATAATAATAATAATAATAATATAGAAAACTCAAAATTACGTCTATTTAAATACTTAAAGTATCTACAATTTGTTTTGGTTTCTTTGTGAAAAAGAATTGCCTGCGTTAAGAGATATATGAAAGCGCAGACATTTAACAGAAAGGTTTGTTCCGAAAGCAAATTACTTTACGTTTATCTGTTTATAACGCTAAGTTTAACAGCCAATTATAAGTTTTACGAGCGAGACACAGTCACAAATTCCATACAACTATGATCGCGCAAGGCTGTTAATGCACCGCTTCCGATACGACTGCCTTGTGTTTGCATAACAGCGCGCTTTACCGCATATATCTCTATATTACTAGATACATTGCCTATAAATCTGCAAACACATTCAGCAGTGATTAATCATAAATTCACTATAATAAAATTTAAGCAACGCATGAAAACATGAGGAATTTAATAGGTTTCCAGCGTTACTGCACGTTCTAGTTTGCCAATTACGCGTGGAAAATTGTGAAGGGACGCGGAGGCAAATATTTTTTGCAAAGTCTCGCACGAACCATTTAAGGCTCTTTTAGTAAAACAGAGACAAATGATTTTTAAATTCCCCTCGCAAATGCTGGGATAAACAGCTATCTCAGTGGACAAGTGAAAGATTGCCTGCTGTTTCTTCTCTCGGCTCTTTCATTCATCCTCTAAAAAAATTTTTCATCTTCCTACCCTCCGGTCTCCAAAATAGGATAATAGAAATTTTCTAAAACACGTGATCGATAATAGGTGTAATCAGTTTCGGACAAAAGCGTCATTTATATGAGAAGCCCTTTACATCGATCATAACAAATTTTCTTTACATATAAATGTGTAGGTGTAACGATGCTGTCAAAACTGATCAAAGCTACAGATATCAGTAAATATCAGCCCCCGGCCTACCGAAAATACTTTCAACTATATATTTTGTTACCCCGCTCTCATCACTCTTTCTTCAAATACATTTTGAATAAAAACCCCTTTAACGTGAAAACTAAAATCAAATGAAAAGAATCACTGCACCAATTCCCGTCCCGTAATCCCCCGATGTAACCGACAGTCATTTCGTCGCATACCGCACATTCTCCAGCAGCCGCCAGTAGCCGATACAGGTCGGAAACAACCTTCGCCTTTGCGCAAAATGTTTGCTGCGCGGCTCGCCACGGAATGCAATACGCAAGGGCCGGCCAAGTAGCCAAAGTGTCTACCTTGAGAGAGCGTCCCCTACAAGCAGGTGCTCCTGGCATCTCGCCGCACCGCGAAATGGAAATTTCTGGCCGCGGCATCTTGCGAGACCGAGTCTTACGCCGCCCGGCGAGATGTAAGCAGATCTTAGTGGTCCACTTCAGCACTTTGTAGGCGCCAGCCCATTTAGTGTTTAGAATGTTTCTGACCTCTTTGATCGCGCGGTTCTTTTTCACGTCGATGCTCAAGTTTATATAGGTAGTGAAGGATATACGGATGGAAAGCTTAAATCTTTTTACGGTTCAAAGTCGTTTTTATAGCGTACTTTATTTTTTATTCAAAAAAGGGTCTTTTTCAAAAAGCATACTAAATATGTATATGTTATAAAGTTTTATACGAAAAAAAATTTACATTTTTGAACTCTCGTAGCAAATATATGTATAGTATAAGAGAAAATTAAAATTAAAATTAAAAAATATAGTATAAGAGAAAACTTACTCAACAAACGTTGCATTGGTAAACAATTCATTCACAATTTATTTTCGTGGATTTTCTTAATCACCGGTAGGCCCGCGGGACGAAAAAAAAAAAAAAAAAAAAACTGGAACAATTAAAAAGCAAACAAAAAAAGGGAGGAAAAACCGCGCTTCTTCAGCATTAAATTTCTCTCGCCTATGAAAAGATTCTCGCGAAGCTCGCAAAATGTTTTCATCCCCGATGCAAATAAAACGCGCTTCCGAGCCCGAGAAAAAAGGGTCTAGCGGAGACACGCATACACCCAGAGCACTACACCCACAGAACTGCGAAGAAAAAAAGATGAGGCGGGAAGAGAGAGAGAGAGAGAGAGCTACAAGATAGCGTTTCGCGCCTCTCTGGCTCGCAAAAAAGCCCGGTACCTTTTGGGGCGAGAGAGAAGCGCTCTTTTGAAGGAGGAAAAAGGTGTCCCCTCTCGAACGTTTCGGCATTCGAAGCGAGAGCTAAATGTCGATCGGATGCAGTTTATCGCGGCAGGGGTGTGAGAAGGAGAGGAGAGAGAGAGAGCTCGCGTTTTTGTCTCAATCTTCGCGCAACTGGAGCGCGGATCGATTCTGGACAGTCCGATGGGAGGAGGGATGGAAGACGGACTCAGGCTGGTTTTACCTCCGACGTCCTTTATCTTTCTTTATCCAAATGCCGATCGATCGGCTTTTTCTGGTAATGGAATCGAGCGGTTTCCTAGTCGATGATATGGCGACCCTCTTTATTTCCGTCCATTAATTGTCGCAACGGATTGTATATTTTTCGATGGTCGAAGGCTAATAAGTCTGTAGTATAAAAATGATTAAGTTCTTTATTAAATCTTCTAATTAATAGACGGAGTTTATTAAATTTGAAAGTCTTATCTGGTGGGAGCATTAAATTTTAATTTAAAAACGAAATCAACCCATTTCGTGCTGCTCCGAACTTGAAATTTATGCAACAACTATTTTACATTTTTGCTTTATATGCATAGTCAATCCTTTAATTCATGTAAGTTTTTCACAAATTTTCTTCTGGATTTTGAATATTAAATAAGAGTTGCCTCTTTTCAGTATTTGCAATTAGCATTGCAAATTTTATCTCTTAGGATGAGGGTTTTATTGATCTTGTAAAAGAAATCTTGTGTAATTTGTTATATATAAATATATGTAAATTTTAGTAATATTAAATTAATACGCGAAATTCTACTTTATAAAATTCTGTTTAGAGCAGTCCTTGGCTTAGGCGGTTAAGGAATGCGTTTGCTTGACTGTTATTCCCAAGACAAAGCTGCTCGATGGCGCATATTCGACCTTCAGTTCGAAACTTTCGGAGACATTTCAAAAAAATGTTTCCCGAATTTTTCGGTGGCGGGAATCGAACTCGTTGACCGCAATCACCCTGCAGAAAATACGTTGTATAACCAAATCATACTATAGTTAATCCTATCGCTAATAAAACTAAATAAAAAAGAAGTCTATTTAATTTATGAAAAATTATATCAAATATTTTCTTTTATTATTTAACACTGACTATAAATCTCATAATTTATAGCAGAAACCTTTTCTTAAATTTCATTTCCACTTTAATTTTCTCTTCTCTAAATTTCAAAATCCTTATTAAGCATTGCATTTTCATGTAATAAATTTACATGATAACAACCGTACATTTTAGCTTGCTGTATATGCTTTCTACAAATATAATATGCCATTTGCAGGTGCTAATATTATTTCTAGGAAGCACAAAATGCAACTACAGTTTCAAAAATCCTCCATGTTCTGTCAATTTAGAAATAATGACCAAACTGCAATTGCTCGAAAATAACCAGAGCTTCCATTAAATATAAAACGCCAATTTTGCTGAATTGAAAATATCTTTAGGTTTGAACTTCGCAGAAAGTCCTCCATTCAGAAGCGTCCGGCATCAGAAAGCTGCAACGTGCTTTTACTCTATTTTCTTTCGACGCAATCACGCGCTTCGAGATACGCAGAATAGACAGAGGAAACGAAAGCCCCCAACGGCTTTATGCGAACGGCTGATCTCTAAGCCGATTGGCCTGATCGGAAGTTTCATACGGAAAGGAAAATGAGATTTATGCGAATCGCTTGGCGCGCAAACCTCCGTTTTGTTTCCTTCGATTTTTCCTCCCTCTCTGCCTTTGCGTTCGCGGGGAACGTCGATACGCGAAACGGAGAATTATACGGGAATATGGATCAAGAAGTCAGAGGCGCTTACGTGTATTTCGTGCCTCCCTACCGCGGCTCGATGAAACGTTAACAGTCACCACGTGTTTGCTCGGCCAAAGCTCTTTCCGGGTTTCCTTTTTTCGCGAATGCAAGAATTGGGTTGGCGCGGTTTGCCTTTTCGAGAATTTAGAGGCTTGCGGCTTTGGTATTACACGAGTGTGTGCGTGTGTGTGCACCTCAGTCGGGTTCAATGAAAAATGCATAATTTTTGTTCAGGCCAGATAAATAGTTCGCGTTCTTGAGGTTGGATTCGCCAGCCAGTTGAATTTGCGGCCGAGGCGCTTTGTCGCTTTTTTCTTTTTGCTTTAGCTTTTGCCTCGTCTGGTATCGTTCGAGTCAATTTAAATGTAAAGTACCTGAGGCATTTGGCTTTTTACTTTGATTGCGATATAACTATAGAAAATTATTTAAATAATTTTTGAAATATTTGTTGTACTCCTTTTTATAAATGTTTGAACAATGTCTTGTTTTAAACGTAATAGATTTTCTTCGCATGTGGCTCTTAAATCTCATTATTTTGTATTTACATAATGTGAAATAATATCTTGGTAGTTTATGCATGTTGCTTTAAATCTTTAATTTAAGAGACAATGTATTCAGTCACTATGTCCACATGTATTCAGGCGATTATTCAGGTTAGTAAGAATATGCTAATTTATTTATTCAGCTACATTTACGAATTTTAATTATAATAAAAAATATTGGTTTTAATTTTGGGTTTAAATAGTAAGAAATTTTCTGGTTGAAACACAACAGGTAAAGATAGGTCAACAAGATTTATTTTCGTCCAAAGCAAAAATTTTTGACTTTTTACACCGAAGCTTCGAACCCGCGCAATTAACTGCTGCGCCCGTTAATTGCCTTAATTAAAGGTTCATGCCCTATTCAATACTTAATTAGTCCAATTAAGGGAGCAACATCCAAATTTTTCGTTAAATTTTCAGTTTTTAAAGTTACAATAATATTTTACATTATATTATACGTTCGTTAAAAATTTTAGAACAAAAGAAATTGATCAACAATAAAAAGTTCTTTTTTTTTATTTTGAGAATTTTTATTATGGAATGAACACAGAAAGGTAGCAAACTCTACAGACGCGGGTATTATTATGAAAAATACGAATCGACGTAGAACTCATTCCATCGAGTGGGTCTTTGATGATGCTCAAATGAAGTAGAGTCGTTCCAGAGTAGACTCAGTGCATCGGAACAAAATACAAGCTTTTAAAAGTCATAAATGGAGATTGAATATCAACGGCAAACTATTTATTCTTCGTTCTGCAGCATTTTAAAAATAAATTAAAAAGCTTATACTTTCTCTTGAAAACATAATTTCCATAAGCACACAGATAAAGGCGTCAAAATATTGTTTGTTTAAAAACCAGAATATTTTAAAATAAAATTGCCTCGTGCACTGGAGAGAATTCTAGCCAGCAGTCGCACAACTGCATCAATTCGACGACACCGATTGCCCACAGACAATTTGCGCCGCATCATCAAAGGCTTTAAAAAGAGAGTGCAGCTCGTTTAATAACAGACGGTGGCGCAAAAAAAATGAGCAGACCGAAAGAAAGAGAGAGCATAATGTCGGCGATGCGTCGAGATACGAGGGAGGTGGCAAACAATTTGCTCGGGAGTGGCGAATTATTCGCCAACGCGTGGCGCAAATCGAGCGTCCAGCAATTTTCTCTGCTGGCGCGGCACATTTTTCTTTCCCTCATTCTCCGCTCTTCTTTTCAGCTAATATTACACGTTCGCGGATGGAAAATTATTGGAATGAAAATCGCTCGCGCACATTTTACTGTCTCAGCGAATGAAGAGCTTGCAATTTCACAAGCAGCCCGTCAACAATGGCCGCCCTATTGTTTTCCGCGTTCGATGTGTGCGAGAGAATCTGTTCTCGATTAATGAACTGCGAGGCCGTTCGAAAAGGATTATTGGGAAGATGCTGACGTCATTATTTAGCTGGTGCTAACTCGTCGACGGAAACTGGTAATCTCAGCAAACCGTTAATCAACTAACTAGTTGAGAATAGCCTTTTAGTCACGAAGCGTCATTGAAATCGTTTTGTAATTAACTAGTTGATTTCTCGTTAATGCTAAGTTCTTAATTTGATGTACTCATTGACGGAGGTTCATTTATATATCACGCGAGAATGAACTTTTATTTAATAAATGTGACTTGCAATATGGATTTCTATTCAGTGAAGTATACTTTTTGAAAGAAGTTCGAATAGAAAGGTTAAGATTAACCTCTAAATATGTATGTAAAAACTAATCGGCACAATGAAGCTATATATGCGTTTATCGAACATTCATAATCAAGTTTATAATTACATGAATATTAATTATTGGTCAAAGCCAGCATTTACCGCGACCTGAATTTTACATAATCACGTTTGAACTTGCCCCTATACTACGCTAGACCCCGTTTAATAAACGAACGTTAGACCAACCACGAACCACTCCGAATTCAGTGAAACTTTCCATCTAAACCCTGCTGGCAGCGCAGCATCTCCGCTGCCTCAGAGAATTAGCGCACGCTAAACGACACAAACGCATTCTTCGAACGCTTCGCAAATAGCGGACAGTTTCCGCTCGAAACTTTCGGCACGCACCGAGCTGCGCAGAGCTGCTCCCTCGTCTCCTTGGAAACGCGTCGCGGAAGATGAAGCACCGGCGGTAAGTAGTTCGCTGCTCTCTCGCGTTCGGCTTTAATAACTCGCGCGGCGGCGCTGGGCTTCAATTTCCGCGCGCGCGGCACGATTTGCAGGCGCGCGTTTGTGTTAACGGTTACGCGCGAGAGCTGGAAAGCCGGCGCTGTCGCGCGAACCCTGCCGAGTATCCGCTGCGTTCTCGCTCCGGGCGATTGGTATAATGAGACGGGATGGAGGGCCGCTGAGTGCCTTCGAGTCTTATTACCGGCAGACTAATTTCGTATCGAAATATCGAGGACGCGGTGGCTTCCCGATGGCTGGGAATGAAGACTGATTCGTAATAGTTTGTTTGCGGTGGTTTCGTATCATTGAAGGAGCTTTATAATATTATCAATGTTTACAGGGTGATGTATCGTATAATAAACTTATATGATGGAAACGCGCACTAGTAGCTTTAGGTTTTACTAATTTCTATATTATGATTAAGTACATTACGACTTTATTAAGGGGATCTCTGACAAATGAATCGTCGTTATCATCCTAAAAGTAATTACGTAGATGCAATCTCATTCCTTTATTCTTTTAATAGAGATGTAAATAACTTTATTTTCTGAGATTAGAAGCCCTTTTTATTATAAGAGGCTCAGTCTAAATTCCCCCAGTTATAAGTGGGATTATAGTATAAACTTCATTATAATAATAAATTTATTTATTAAACGTGAGAAATTCAGTTATTAGGATATGATTCGCATGCAGAAGAAGGTAGATTAACAAATATCCTATTAAGCTTAATTATCGTCATTTCTGTTATCTCTTATAGAGCCTTATACGTAGGTGGATCGTAATGCATATAGTCCCATAACTTCATTAAGTAATTTCGCTCAACCCATTTTTATAATTGTAAGAGTTTATTTTCTATAAATTATCCAGTAAATATTAGTCTTTAGTGTATTAACACCGGAAAAAGGAAGTAAAGTAGGATCGTTCTTTCCTCCGCGATGAAAAATATCGTACTATCAAAGCAATTTTTTATATTTTCCCAACCTTAAACCCTTGTTGAGCAAAAACAACGGAACTCTTGAGTAGAATCGATTTCTCATTTTTCAAACATTCATTAGAAGAAAAAGTACTACCGGAATTCCGTTCTTAAAAGAGTCATAACTAAAACATTATGAAATTTTTCATCCGGCCCTATTTTAAATCAACTCTCTTAAAGCCATTTCACTCCAGCTTTACGACAAAAAAAATTTCAAATTATTCTTTTTCAAAAAGTTTCATATAAATTATTTGAAGGCCCTTATTATACAACTCGTGCTTGCAAATGGAATCTGCGAATTACTTCCATTGAATCTCTGCTGCGCTGATTCTTTACTTCCCCCAAAGTTCTAACTTTTAAAAAATCCAATAAAATATTCCACACAAAAATTCAAACTTTGTCAATTACCAGATGACAAGTGCTCCCCCAATATTGGAGCTGCATTAAGCTGACGCACCCATCGATCATTCCAGCGCTAATCCCCCGACTAGATCCCTGGCGATCCTCCCTCGCGACGATACGTGTCAAGCGTTCCAGCAGCTGTCGCTGGCCTGCAAAATATTCCACTCTCCTTTCCATCTGCAAAATCAAAGGTTCAAGAGAGTTTCCTGTCGCTTAACTTTCGCCTCTCGCTGCCGCCTGACCGCAACAAACTTTAAGTGCAGAGCATGCCGGATGGCGGAAGTACGAATTCCCTCACGCTTCCGAGAGCCAAGAGATGTTCTCGCTTCTCCTTTTTTTTCGGAAGTTTTCCTCTTTCGCAGTTGAAATTCGAGCGCGATTCGTTGATTTCGGGGGGGAAAGGCTGAATTTTTAATTTTCAATTTTTCGATCTGACGAGATATTGCGCGCTGGGGGATGAAGCCGCAGACGGGGAGGTGATCATTTTTTTCTTTTTTAGAGCGAGTTAAGGGGGAGTTATTTTTAAGGCGCGAATTGATTTCGAGAGTGGAGGGGAATTAAGTCTGTTGGTAAAAAGTTACACAAAGCTAGATTTTTGTAAAACCAAGAAAGACGCTAAAGGTTCAAAATTTTACTAAAGTGATATTTTAAAAAATACTAATGTTAGTTAACTTTATGATACTATGTATTAAAGAATGGAAGCAGCTCTTTTCAAGTAAATAATACTAAAATCAATACACGTTTTTAGCTAGCGAAATTAATTAAATGTTTCCAAAGCATATTTTACAAATAACTGCCAAAGTTTGCGCACGATGTACATTAGTAAACAACAATAGTATCGTAAAACTTGGTAAGAATGTTGAATCTAATTTAGAGTTTTTTTAATTTAAAACTGGTTCATTTTGCCCTTATGATAAAGTAAACTTTCTGTAACGAAAACGCACTGGTATTTGTGACTCGACAAGTTGAAATTTCAGTGCTGCACTAGAAAATTGATTAGTCTACAGAGGAACTTTTTTCAGTTATACACTGTAATATGATTTATAATAAATATATGTTTTATTAATAAATTAATTGTATCAGAAGGTTAAATAACAAGCCTAGATGAAGCTTGTTATGGTTAAAGAGAAGATTTAAGATAAATACTCGTATTTCTTCGACTCCACAAACTGACTATAAATCTATATCTCCATTTTCACCTTATTACTTTCAGTGAGTTCGCGTCTGACAGAAAAATGAATGAAAAAAAGAAAAGTAGGGTAGTCCAAAATCATTGGAAGAAGAACAAGTAAAGTGAGACGACAAAATCAAATCGAGAGAAAAAAGGACAAACCTCCAAAAGGAGGCCGAGGGAAAGAAAGAGAAGAAACGAAGGGGGAGATGGATTGGAACAAGGTGGATTGGAGCTGGAGAAGGTCGAGTTTCGTCTCCGTGTGTATATGTATATACGCAAAAGAGGGAAGCAGGGGGAGACGAATGCGAGGCAGACAATCGAAAGGGATGGAAAGCGCGAAGTATGTAAAATGCTGAGACAGAGACGAATGAGGGAGAGGGATTTGTTTTAGCCTGCGGTTTTTCGACGATTTGGAAATTTGGGGGCGGGTCTCCTATATTTCACAATGAAGTACAAGCGATTGGAGCCCCGAAAGCCCTGACGAATCAGAAGGCTATTTTGTAAGTTGGTCAAGTTTATCGGGGCTGAAAAAAACAAACATTTTTGTTTTGAGTTTTATTTCAAAATTTTATTACTAAAAGTTCGAGTGTTGAGAAAACCAAATAATTAAATTCGGTAATAATTACGAAAAATTAACAGAGAAATAGAATATGCTTTTGTTGAGCTTTCTATTCTTTCCTAGAAATTTCTTCTCTCGTATGTACTTTGAGAAAAAACACAAACCCAGCCTTGCAATCCCATTTCATTCGTATTTCTGTTTTTTCTTCCTTGATCCTATTCTGACTTTATGTCTTTTCTTTGAAAGAAAAATAGGATTAAGAATGAAAGGGAGGAAGCACAGAAATATATATATGACTGCATTCATACAGCTGTGCTCCAAACACACTACTTTTTATGAGAAAATGTGAGTAAGAAAAATAAATTTATCAGTGCATAAGTTGGAGGCGTGTGCACCTTATACAAATAGAGAACTTTTTATATCGGAAAGAACTTTATGAGCTTTGCTTAACTTCCGCAGCAAATGTTGTTTATATTTTTTATTACAAGCGTATTGGTAATTTACAGCGTAAAGATAACAACTTTGGGAATTTCTTACTTTGGAAAACTTGTTACTCTGATAAAAAAAATGTTCAAGTTGACGGTTTTATTCTTGCTCTTATACGAACAATTGACCTACATGTAAATATTCGGAAATTATATACTAGTTTTGAGAATCTGACGAAATTCCAAAATGAAGTCAACTTTCCAGAGACGTAAAGGGCATAAAAAGATTCTTTGCTCTATTTTCACCCTTTTATATAAAAAGTTCCTTTGAATTATCGTGCATTTTAATATTAAGAAATAAACTGTTCTTAACTCAGGTTTCTACAGTACACTTTATATCGTGCAAAAAACTTTTTTTATCAATGATTGCATTCATATCCAAAACTTTTATCAGATTTTTTTTACAACGTGCATAACTTGTACGCTTCCTCAATTGTAGTATTGAAATTCTTCTGAAAAATTTGTCCAAATAATTTTTCGCATGGCGCACAATCGACCGCCGGCACAAACTAGTTTGCACAATCGGCAAACCGCCTTATTCTGTTCTAATGCGGCTGACTCATTCCCATAATAATCCGTTCCCCCGACTCGCGTTTCCTTCGCTCATGAAAAAACTCGACATTATGTAAATAAGTCCACCCCCCACCCCTCCTTTCGCTCAGCGTCATTCATGAGTTAAGGCATAAGAAAGCAGCGCGAAAGAGAAATTCTTTTATTATGCACTTGAGCTCTAACACTCGAAAAAATAGCGATAGAAAACAGAAGCAGCGTATAGAGTGCGAGAGAGCGAGAGAGAACGCACACATGCACGCGTCCGTATTCTTTCATTACAGTCCTCACGGCGTTTCTTTTCCACCCTCTCCCGCCGAATGGCTTCGCTCACGTTGGAAACGAGAGAGGGAAACATTGGTGGATGCGCGTGCTGGTTTCTCTCCCTGGTGGGGAGGCGAGAGGTCGAAAGCAGCCGCGGGTAGGGGCTGCTTTCAAGCTCGAGAGAGAGAGAGAGAGAGAGAGAGAGAGAGAACGTTCGGCGAACTATACGTACGTACCGAGGGAGCGCGAGAGCGAGAGAGAACTGCGCACTGCGCGACTAGGTCAGTCCGACTAGGAAGAGCGAAAGACAGAGAGTTTGGCAGAGGGCTTGACCGCCCACCGCACACAAACTTTCGCCCTCCCTCTCTCTCTTTCTCTTTCTCTCCCGGTCCGCACCTGCGCAGGTGATCCCTCGTCGCGTTCGCCGCGAACGAAAACAAAAAGGGAGGAGGAGGAGGAGGAGGAGGGCGCCTCGGTTATAATTTATGCCCGTTGTTTCACCCCTGGTGGTGGTAGCGCTGTTGGACTCGCCTGCTTCTTTCCCTTCTAAACAGTCGCTTAGGAGTCCCGACTGGTCCCCCTGGTTTTACCTACGGAGTCTCGGAGATCGATCGATCCAGAAGCGGTCTAGCCGTGAGTCGCGGACCGACTGCCAGCCGATCGCGTAGCTACCAAAGCACGGCTCCCCCAGAGGGAGAGACAGAGAGAGAAAGAGGGAGAGAGAGAGAAGGAGAGAGAGAGAGAGAGCGCGCGCGCGCGCGTCATCGATGTAGCAGCAGCAGCAGCAGCAGCAGCAGCAGCAGCAGTAGCAGGCGCAACGATCGTCGTGCGCGGGCGCGCGCGTGTGTAAGTGTGTATCTATCTCTTTCTCTCTCGCCTCGCCAGTGCCTCGCCGACCGCCGAACGAATCGCACGAAGCCGCGCGCTGCTCTCTTCCTCCTCCTCCAGGACAAGGATTCTAACTAGGAGCCGCGCGTTGTTTTTTTTTTCCTTTCCGCTCTGTCTTTTTTTTCGTTCACCTTGCTGTCTCTCTCTCTCGCTCCCTCTTTCTCTCTTCCGTCTCTGACTCTCTCTTCGTACTCGTCGTCGCCGATCGCATCGAGAGCAGGAGAGAGCGCACTGTTGGATGTAAGAGGAGAATGCCGGAACGAAAGGCGCCAAGACTAACAGGGAGGACGTGGAGGACGACGACGACGAAGACGACGACGACGACGACGACGACGACGTGATGCCCAGGACTGTCGCTCCTCCTGCCCTTGCACAAGTCGTAGCGGAATTTCTTTTTCTACCGGAGTGAGAGAAGCGGAGGGCTTGCGGGATTATTCGAGGGAGCCAGTGTTGCATTATTATTATTATTGCCGTTATTATTATTGCCAAGCGTTTAACGTGGAAGAAGAGGAGAAGCTCATTATTATCGTCTATAGCATAATATCCCCTTAACCTTTACGAGTGTCGTTGCTGTTATACACTTACTGTAAATATATATACATATATAAATATTGTACTCGCGTTGTTTATTCGAAAAAGGGTGATCCTCGTTATATTTATGATCGTTAAAGTGGGGCTACATTTGAAGGATAAACGCGCAATCGCCCCGTTTATTGGATACCACTATTACTGTCATTAACTACTATAAAACCGTACACGTGTAAGAAGATTTAAGGATACATTGCATAAAAGTAAATCTACGTTTATTCGTAATTATCGTTGTAAGCGAACGAAAAAGCATAGAGTTTCCAAAGGCCTACACGGTGTTTTAACAAATCGAAGAAGATAGCAGCGACGAAACAAATAGGAGTTAAAAAAAAAGCACGAACGAACGAAGGAACGAACGAACGAACGAAGACACGACGGTGCTTGTCGGGTGAAAAACGATAGTCGAGCATCGTCGTCGCCATCGAAGCACTTAACGAACGAGCGTACCTCACACGAGTGTATATACGTATACAAAGAAGCACGTACGTACACATCAGACACACAACACGCCAAGTACAAGTAGAAGGCTAGAGCCTCGTTTTTTTAGAAGAGAAGGAAGAAAATCGACGACAACGAGAGCAAGAGTGATTCGGCGGGCTGAGGAGATAATTATCGTCGCCGCTCCTTGTTTAGAAAGTTACCGCATACTCGGCTTTTTACCCACACATTTAAAGAGGCTACGCTGTAAGTAAAGTTTTAAGAGTAAGCGTTATAAAGAATTTAATTCTATATACAGATATATATATATATATACATATATACATACATTAAGGCGCACGGTGGAGTTATTACGTGTGTGCGCACAACGTTGTTTGCCGTTGTTAGCTCCAAGTGTTTGTGATGCGGTAGCAGCCGATCTATAGATATATAATAATTCGTAGACCTTTGATACGTAAACATTTGCGAAGAAAAAAAAAAACGCAGAAGCCGCAACCGCGTCGAATTAACCGCTATCCTTTTTCGAACGGATTTTTCGCAAGTTTTTTGCGCGCCAGTTGTTGATTAATCAATCCTCCCCCCGCGGCCCGTCTTTGCCGCCAGACACAAAAGCTTACTCATCGGCAGAGATCTCCGGACGTTAAAACAAGCAGGAGGGGACAGTTATCTCGCAAAGGACTGCAAGAAACAGGAGAAGATAAAGCGCCGGGGTGAGGGTGAGCTTTTGCAGCGAGGACGATGACAAGGAGCAGCGAGGAGGAGGCTTCTAACAACGAAACATTTGCCGACCGTTAAGCTTTGTGTGATCCCCCGACCCTCTCGATCGGCAGGAGGGGAGAGCCGGAAGAAGAAGGCGGACAGACGCACATCGGCAGCGATAGATTGATTGATAGACGATATGGCTTCGGCCTCCTCGACGCCGGGAACTTAGTGCACTTATCCTCCCAGATATCCTCCGCACTTCGCCCGAGGTAAACAGAACAGCGGCGGCGGTAGCAGCAGCAGCAGCAGCCAGTAGCCGGGAAGGGCAAGTCGCCCTTCTGGCCCAAAGGCCGGAACTATGGATGTCGCAGCCTCGGCTATGCTGGATGGCCTCAAGAACAATCGCATCAGCAAACTCGCGCTCTCGCGCTTCCTCTCGCAAAGCCTGTGAGTACCCATCTTACCTTATTGTTCAAATCGCGTACGTTTATGGAGAGAGCGCGCGCGTGTCTCTTCTTGTTGTTGTTGTCGTGTTTCAGTCGGGAGCGTTGGAAAATTGTCATGTCGGACGGGGGGGTCCGGGTTTACGACTGTTTGCGCCCCGGGTGCCGTTGAAAAGTTCGCTCTGTTCGCGTAATTGTTTCGAGGATTAGGCGGCACCGGGGGCTTATATTGGTTTATCGGCGAACGTCGCTGCTGCCGTTTCCGCCCGATTTATGCCCTCGGCGATTACGACGAAATTTATAGAAAAGCTCGAAACGTCGTTATGTAATGGCTCGAGAGAAACCTGATATTTCCGCGCTGCTTTGGATGAAAGGAGGATAATTGATAATTAATATGCTGCCATCACGGGCAAGAAGGCGATCTGTACGGGAACGTAAATGCGATTTCACTTTTCATCCAGCGGCGGCGGACGATAAAAAAATAAATTTAAAGTCGAGTTTGAATATTTTTTTATCGCCAGACGCTTTACGTAATGGAAATTTAAATGATATGTGTTATTAATATCATCGGGACAAAGGAGTACAAGATTACGCAAATAGCCCTTTCACTTTAGGAAATTTAAAATTCATTTTTACAGCGCAAACAAGCCGGGATCCTCTGTATGCCCGACATGACAGTTTTCCGCGTTATTTTCTAATGAAAAGTCGTGAGTTTTTTTCATAGAAATTAGGGTAAAATAAAGTTTATACGCCCGCGTATATAATTATGGATGTCCGAAGGACTTTTTTAATTAGGATTTACCTGAAAATGGGAATGCGATATTTCCATGTCAAAGCACTGGAATAATTTCAATGTATTGGGATAAGGTATATAATTAAAGCTTCGTTCGAAAGTTTAATAGTTTTTGAAACTTATGACTATATTTGAACTTTTCCGCTATCAAGTATAATAATGAATGAAGTTTTTATTCGTTCGATAATTACGAGTTTTCAAGAGGTTTGAAACTCGGGCTACATCAATCGGAAGTGCGATTGTGTCAGGTTAAAGCGTCTAATGTCCCTGACAGAAATTACTTCTGTCGATATATTTTGACTCGAGTATTTTCCTTCGCAATTATAGAGTTTAACTCGTTTACTACAGTCTTAATGACATTTAATTTACTAACGAACTTATCAGTTAGAATTTTTCAACTATTTGACTTTTAGTATTTTTTACTCGTTTAACTTTGCGAACTGATATTATATTCTATTGGTAACCTTTCAATATTGACAATGACGCATAAATATGCAATAGAATATGTTTTTCTCTTGTATCATTTATACTAGAATGACTGCAAAGTTAAAAAAGTTTTTTTAATAATAAAAACTTCGACGTCAGAAAAGTATTTCTACCCCTTCATTCTGCAAAAGCACAAAGACATCATATTCATTGTAAATTAAATATGACATTGCTATAGTACTAGTAAAACTTTAATATTAAAGTTCGACAAATAATTCTAGTAACCCTGTTTCAACATCTTCCACTCAGGAATTATTAAATGCGTCGCGTAAATCCGGAAAAATCACGTTCATTTATTTTGTAGGTCAACGATAAATCCTTTAAAACGAAAACAACGTTACTGCAACGTTTCCTCAAATTCTAAGCAGGTTAATGCGTGCTAAACATGCCTTGGGTATTCCGTCGAAACGTTGCTGCGTGACGCGTACGAAAATTTGAGAGTCCATCGAACATTAATCTCACGAATTACCTTATTACACAGTCCCTCCTGTTTCGCTCTCTGACGCTTGATTCGCGTTTTTGTTCGGCGTATAATTGCGACACCTACAGCAAGAAAGGCACAGCTGAACAAAAAGAAAAAAAAAAAAAAAAAAAACGGCCTCGAGTTTTCGATAAAAATCATTTGAAAAATTGAATCCCTAATCGTTCGAGTTTATAACTTCTCTTCCCTCCTCGCGGAATATATAGGTTAGAAAAAAGGCCGGCGGCTTGCTCTTAAAAATAATTACGTCGAAAACGGTTCGAGAGTCTCCCGCGGGAAATTGAAATCAGATAACGCGCCGCTCGGCCGTTTTATCGATATTTTTGACGTTGAGCAACTCGCGATATGATCAGCTTTATGGTACATACACGCACAAAGGGGTGTATCCGTTCCTCCTCTTGGGACGATTATCCGCCGGACGATGGTTAATGGTTCGACTCGTGAGCTTTTGCCTTTTTATAGGCGGGGAGATTTAGACCGTTACGTAATTCCATTATAAAACCCTTTCGCGTATTACGACGAAATTGACCCGGAGCGTGCTTCGATCACGGAGTCAGTTACCCCGGGGGAAATTTAATTACGGTGTAGTTACGTTGCAAGATGTGATATTTGCGTGTGGCATGATGAAATATAGATATTTCATTGAATTTATTTCGGTCTTAAGTCGTCTTCGTTGTTTCAAAATTTAATTCTTTTTCATTTAACCCTTGAGGGTTCTGATATTGTTTAATAACGTTATTTTTGGTTTTCAAGCAGAAGCTCTGAAGGCACTTAAAATATGCTACGGAAGACAAAGAGGTTTCATTAGTTAATTCCTTAATGCCGGAGGTGCTATTAAAAGATACTTTTAATTTTATGTTATTTTTCAACTTTACATCCCTTTTTCACCTCTGCTATAGGTTGAAAAAAACATACTTTTTCAAGTGCTTTTTTGTAGTGGCTTTAGCGTTAATAGGTTAACTTATATCTTTATAAAAAATAATAAGATTAATAAAACTTCTTTATTTAACAAAATTATTAAAAGCGCTAATTATACACTTTGCATTACTAAAATCTACGAATTATTAATAAAAACAATTTTGTTGCATTAATACTTAAAACATCGAAGTACTTATAAGAGATATGATTTATAAGTACGGTGTTATTTTCACTAACGTTTCTTCAAATGCTAGTAGTACAAGTCT
This sequence comes from Ormyrus pomaceus, assembly GCA_900474385.1. Classification (NCBI taxonomy): domain Eukaryota; kingdom Metazoa; phylum Arthropoda; class Insecta; order Hymenoptera; family Ormyridae; genus Ormyrus; species Ormyrus pomaceus. The sequence goes on along the minus strand of UCOM01003357.1, from coordinate 1,076 downwards.
TCATTAGTGCCGACTTTCTCAAATAATAAATAATGCCGAGAGTAAAATAATACAAAAATTAAAAATGTAGAACAATGTTAATATGTTTTAAATTTACTTCAGATTCATAAATTAGTCCCCTTTATTACTGAGCCACGCACATTAAGTAACGACTCACGCAATATAAGAATACCAAAATAACACCGCCTTATAAAGTTAAGATTTCTGTATTCATACGCGTCATTATTTCTGTCCGTATTACTGAATTATTTATCTCTAGGCATTCTTTACTTGACAATACAAAAGAATAAGCCGTATTATCAAAAAATATTTCTATGATCATAATTCGAGCATAACAAAGTCAGACTTCTTTTTCGTAACATTTTTCAAGTTATTATTACAAGTATACTCTAATTCGATTTTTTGATAAGATAATGTATCATGCTGAAAAGAAATTATTATGTTTTAATAATATTTTTGCGCAAAAAAATTTCCATTTGAATTTTATTTTTCTCATACTTAGAATAAATTGAAAATGGATTTTATTCTGAGCAGTGTTGATTTTCGCTTTCCTTTTCCTATTTTCGGTTTAAAGCAATCTCGCTTAAAATTGCTATCAGAAAAGTTTCCAAGTATTTCGCTGAAAATATTCCAATACAAATATCACACTCTAAGTTAAATCAATGAAATACTCTAAGGTAAATATCGATGAGACAATTCAATTGTTTCTTTCTCTTTTAGGTACGAAAATTAATTCTTTAATAACGATGCGTATCATCATTATTTATTTTTTCATCCGAATAAGTAATATTCCACGAACCTCTGAAGATCGGCATCTGCTGGAAAAAAAAACGGAACATTTTCTCGAGACAGTACACACGTTTTGTACGAGTATCCTCAAATGCCCGGGGAACAAAACAAGCCCTACCGTACTATTGAAAACCCCTCCCATTCATGTTCGCCATTTGCTTTCGGCTCGCGACTGCACTTCCCTGAATGTCGGTCGAAATTAACTTTCGTTCTTCTTCCCCACCCCCTCGGGCACACGAAAATGGAGTTTCCGTTATGACGTTACATCGAGCGATAACGCGTGGGGG
>UCOM01003356.1:0-18441 GCA_900474385.1 Ormyrus pomaceus | reverse complement strand
TAACAAAAATATGGTGTGCACCTAGGGTTAAGTGGGCTTTTTGACCTCGTGTGGTTGCAGTACTCGTCTGCGGCTCGTAAACGCCCTCGCCTTCGGCTCGGGCTAACTCGCCTTGACTCGTACTGCACACTCCACACTCGGTCTAAAAAAGCCCACTTTACGCCCTTGGTACACAATATACTATATAATTTACTGATGACTATATTTATATGCAAATATATTTTCACTCCAACTTTTACTTTAACGCAACGCAGCAGCTGCTTATTTTTTATTTTGTGCTTTTCAGTTTAAAAAGTTTTTGCACCAGCCACAAATGCGAATCATTAAAAATTTAATTTGTCCAAAGCAGAAAGGTAAATAGGTAAAAAAAATTATTGTGAAATTTTCCAGATAAGAATTAAAAGAAGCGTAGTAAAACAACCAAAATTAATAAAGCACGCATTTCGCTTTATCTTTAATCCTTTGCGAAATAGTTATAAAATTTTTTTTTTTTTTTTTTTTTTTTGTACCACCACTATTAAAATAATACTAAAATAATACCACAATAATACCGAGCCAAACACAAGGTGAACGAACCGAAGCTTTTATGAATATAACGTGCTACAAACCCAGTCAAGTAATCAACCTCAAAATGCGCGTTCATCACGTTCCTGCAGGCGCTGGAATTATGATCGCTAGATAAGAGGCGATGTATTTTCAACATTCATGTAACGAATTTGATAAGTGGCAGCATTCGATTGATACGTGAAATCTCCTTGCGCTTAGGATTTTAACAAAATTTATCAGTACTATCTGCATGATTTTGAATTTTACGATTGTATTACGCCTTCCTTTCACTGCAAACGCGATGCGTCAGTTATATATTTTATGTTGAGCTTTTCAGTTTAAAAATATTTTTCTCAAAGCTATTTATTTAATATAAAAAAGAGTATTATATGAACAAAAATTTTAATGTATAATTCTAGACTATCTCCTATGCGATTGCATAGTTTAGTTGCCAGTTAACGTTTTTCCCAACTCAGCCATGAAATCGAGCATTTCAAACGTTTGGCAAAATTGTTTGTTCAAGCGAAAAAAGTCTTTTTTCCCTTCTTTCGGCGGGGCTTACCGGCGAAATAAGTCACTTTTTTTTAATTTTTAAAATTTTAAAAAAAAAATTTTTTTTTTTAATTTTAAACTATTTTGTACGATTTCTGTGTACGGTGTGAAATGCACGATCATCTATCCAACTTTCCAACACCAAATGAGGGCTTTTCAGGCCCTCGTTGACAATAACACGGGGAAAAAAGCTATTTCAGACTCGGGTGAGGTATTCAGCACGAGTCGGAGTCCAGGGCGCCGAAGGCTAGAAATAGCTCATATTCTCTTCTCCCCTTGTTGCACAATGTACTATTCTTCTGCAGGATACAGCGTTTAGTTTAAGGATATATTGTATATATACTTACTCTGTGTATGTTATGTCAATTATATAACTCTGGATTAATAATTAAATAAATTGAAGAATGAAAATGACTTTTTTTTTTTTTCCTTTAAAGAGTTATTGCCGCGGTGCGGCCATGTACTCTGAATAAAATGACTTGATAACAAGTGTATTTATGTTGTGCACATAATATCCTTCGGAGTAAAAAAAAATTGCATTTAAAAATCTTTATTTGTTCATTTTTTTTTTTTTTTTGTTATGGTACAACGAAAAATGACCGTTTATAATACCTGGAAAATAGGTTTTCCCAAAATGGTAAAGGGGAGGATTATAGTTTTCCCTTTTAAATCAGGGAATCAGTGCTGCTGAACCGTAATTAGAGTCCCTTCCCTTTAAAGAGGGATTTTCGTCTGTCTCTTTCTAATGGGTACAACATTCTTCTCTTATGGTTGGGTCTTATAATAGGCAGCCAATAGAAAACAGTTTTCCCATCCCCTTGCAGACCGTACCGGACGGCGCAAAAGTGCATAATGGTGTCCCTTTTGAAGGTTGGGTGGGGAGAAAGTTTGGCTTATAAAACGAGGGTACCTCGACTTAAATTTTCAGTTTCTTGACAGTTTGCGTTAGGCTTACTTCGAGGATACCTACATGTGTACATCTCAGTTTGTGAGGTTTTCAGTTACGCTCGCCGAAAGTTTTTCTTAGAAAATACACTGTGCAATTTTTCTCGAGAAAAACATCGTCGGATCGAGAAACTTCATCGGCATGGCAGTTGTCGTTCAATTATTCTACTTTGTGCTGTTTGTTTACTTGTTGTGTTGCCGCGTAAAGTTGGTGTCGAAGAGGAGAGCATTCAAAACGAGCCCGCGTCCGTGCTTGTGCCAGCAAGGCGCGTGATGTCATTGTGCAGCAGACGGAAAGTAGCGTGTACATTGTGTACGACCAACCTCGTGCTCGTGTGATGTGTACATCACGGTAAACTTAAAGGTGATCACACAAAAGTGAAGCATACCCCTCATTGCAGCCACGAAAAACCGCGCGCTCAGATATTAGAACTGGTCTTGTGCGATAAGTAGAAGCGCGGGGAACGGACAGTGGAGGCAGGTAAACATAACCTCGCCGACGTCGAGGAACAATAACATCCGCGTTCTCCGTCGGCCGCTGGGACAGATAGAGCTCGGAGCTACATCCCACGATGGCAGATACCGCCGGCTTCAGTTCATTTAACAATTGCGGCTACGACCTGCTGCAACAGGCCATGCTGCCGGTCGTGGACGAAATGTTGCTGGAGGAGTCAGACTTTGGAATAAATCTGCTGCAGAACGACTTGGACTCGTTAAACGATGTATTCGTCAATGAGCAGCAGCAGCATCAGCAACCTGTACTCACGTTGCACCCCGCAGAGCAACAAACGTTGCTGCAACAGGCGCCCTTACAGTATAGCATCACGGACTTCTTGAAAGACGTTGTGCAGACGCAACCTCCGCAAAATTCCAGCAACGACTCTCTTCAGCTGCAAAACGAATCGGTGAGCCAAAACTCCTTCATTCGCAGTGAAAAAATTTAATCTTTTCTCCCTGCTGAACGTAACTTACATTTTTTAAATATTTATGATTATTCAGCAAGTGCAACAACAGGCAGCGGATCAGCCCATTCAAATCGATGCTTTAGATTTCCTGAATGCAAATACTGAACTTCAAAAAGTTCAACAAAATGACCAAACTTGTCAACAGCTTATTAATGAATTAGCTGAAAATGGTCTAAAAATGAATAGGATTAACGATAATGCCGCTATTACTCCTGCCTATGAGAAGCCTAAAGTATGCATTCCTCAGGAAGTGTAAGTAATTTTTAAATTTTATTTATTTTATAACAAATCTAACAAGTTTTTATGATTTACATGAATATTTAATAACACAAATATAAAACATTTGATTATAAAAACTTTATTAATATAAGAACATATTTTTATATAAAATAATATTTTTTTTATACTTTAAATACTTAATTTGATCAAATTTAAATTCAATTTTTTGATCCCATTTAAGAAAAATTTCCAATAAATAAGAAAATTTATCTATAAAATACATATATTTTTGCAGGGAAAAAGTAAAACAAACTCCAAAACCAGTACAATCAACTACTTCTAATCCACCATGTAATAATGGTCAATCAAACTCGGTAAAGAGATTCGGTTTGAATAGGCCAGTAACAACTCGTGTTGGGCGATTCCCCCATGTTTATTTACTTCCAACCATTAATGGAACAATTTTTTTAAAAGAAAGTAGTGTTCCAAATGCAACTACATCAACACTTGATAATAAACCAAAAATAACTAATAATAAACCAGCAACTAAATACATTACAGTAGTGTCCAATGGTCAAAAGAAAAATTTATTAATTCCTTATAAGAATGTGCCAGCAGGTACTTCCATTTTGAAAACCTCAGTGATGAAGAATAATAAAATCAGTAATTTAAATACTACTGCATTACAAAATGGAATCAAAACAACTCCTCTTGGACAAGAGGTGTTCCAAGTAGCAAGAAATAATCTTGGAATAAAAAGTATTACCAGCATCAGTGCCAAACATAACAAACGTGGTAGACCACCAGGTAAAAAGTCTGACAATGTTCAGACTGTTGCAATTAAAACTGAGGACCTACCAGAAGTGAAAGATGTATTCACAAGATCAGGAAGAAGATCAAGACCACCAGCTCATATGCTAGACATGGTGGATTATAAGCCTGCTTGTTCAGGGGAATTTTCCCAACAGGATTCAGATTTAACTGCCAGTGATAATGATAAAAAGAATATTAATAATTTTGAAAATGGATTCCTACTTCCTGGAGTAGAAACCACTAAAAGAAAAATATCACCTGACTTCAAATGTAATGTGTGTTTTAAGACTTACTTGGGTTATAAGAAAATAGCAAAACATTATGAAGATTTCCCCAGTCATGGCAATATTGATCAACTTACTCTGGCAGATGTGAGTAAGGTTAGTAGATAAAAGAATTAGAGAAAAATAGAAAATAAAATTAAAAAATACTTTCCTTTATTTAGTACTAAATTAAAAATATTTTTTTTGCAGAAAATAGAGCAAGATCCTTTCACAAAAAAGAAAAAACTTCGTATTACACCTATGAATGGAAATTTACTGCGGGAGAAAAAACTTCGAGAGGCGATGTCTAAATGTGAAGATCAGGAGATAGTAAAAGTGGCTGGCAAGTCAGTTGTAAAAGGACTATCGTTATATGAATTATTACTCTTAAAAAGTGAAAATAATGCAAAAACATTCTTCACGGAAATACAAGACTTATTAAATCGCGTAAAAATTATGCAGTCGAGTGTTCTTTGTAAGGAAAATGATGAGAATACTAGTGAAGATTCCTTTTATATAAATTCACAATTTGGAAATACTATTGGAATTACGGAAGGTAATTATAAAATAAAAGAACCTTTATGCGAGAAAGAGGATAGAAGGCGCTTCAGTGAAACCTCTGAAGAACTGGATGGTAATCTTTTACAAACTCTAAAGAAGCAAAAATTAAATTCTGAAGGTAAATAAATATACTCTTGTATTCAAAAGTAAATATGTTTAGTATCCTGAATTTATTATAATACAATCTTTTTTTATTTTCAACAGAGGATCAATCAGAATCTGACACTTCAGAAGGAACTGATATATTCAGTGATCTTAAATTCAGTTCACAAATAGCAAATACTTCAGTTAAAGCTTCAAATGATTCTTTAAATTCTTTAAATAACAATAGTGCAGGCTACCAAAATTTTTCCATCAATTTTTCTGAAGGCATGAACCCAGGAAGTTTCACAAAATTGTCTGAATCATTTGAATCTAACAATATCACTTGCCTAAAAAGTGAGGGAATTCCAAAACCAGTTGAACAACAGAAAGCATTTATAAAATTGGAACCAACAAAATCAACATTAAGAGGTAATAATTATCTATTTGAATTTTTTGCTATTGTTTAAAATTTAAATGCTATTCACGATAAAATTTATAACAACTTATTTTTATAAATTATTCGAAAATTCACAGTGGACTTTTTTGTATTTCAGGGAACATAAAGGTGAATGTATTCAAACCTATTTCTGGAAGTAATTTTGTTGTACAACGAGTACAACAAGTAACAAGGGTGCATTCGGAACCTATTACAAATCTACCTCGCTCTGACCAAAAAAAAGAGCATAAAATGGTTAACATAACAACGGCTAATAGTATAAATGAATTATTTAAGCAGATAGGCTCCAATGACGGTAATAAAAGGAGATGATAACAATCTTAACTTTTTTTTATTTTTAAATAGAGGTAAAGTTACTGATGTTAATTTAAATACATTGCCAATTTTCTTTAATTTTATAACAAGAATAATAAAAGCAGTATTAAGAAAAATAAGTTAAATTACGCACAAATGTAAATTTAAATCTTTTTTTTTTTAATGTAAGAATCTTAAATTTTGAGTAGTCAATAACTTTATCTCCTTAAAAACTATCATTTGAAATGTACAGTGCATAGGAAACTATTTTAATATGACATTGAACAAATGAACATTCTTTTATTATAGAATTAATTGCGTCGAATACAATATTATATTTTATTAACAAAGATTATGAAATTCGGGTAATAGCAGTTCTATTTTTAATTAAAAACGACAACAAATGACGATTAGAATGAATCTTTAGCAAAAATTGTCTTGTATAAAGAAAGTAAATTTATAACAAGTTTGAAAAAAAAAATTTAAGAGTGATTCTAGTCTGAATTTAAAATTTTTCAAACTATTAAAGTTTTTGTAAGTTTAAATACAAAATATAGATTTATTTATTATGTAAATAAGTTTTAATAAGTAAAATACGATAAGACAGTTTAATTATTCTTGTATATATGGAGGTATGGAACGAAAAATGTACGATAAATGCTTGATGCAATACAAAATTAAGTTGAAGAATATTAAATCATCTACGTTATTGTTTGTAAGACGTATAATAAACACATCATGATGTGTGTGATGAAAGCATTTCGAATTCAATTAAAAATTCCATAAAGTAACAGATATGTAAGAAGAATCGTTAAAAAATCTCATTTTTTATTTTATATTACGATCTCAGTTACAATTAATCATTCTGTATATATGTGTAAATAAAAACCAACAAAAGGCAAATATCAAGAACTTTTTAATTTTTTATTTATAAATGTAAAAACTAATCTTATGTATATACAAACTTATCTTAGCTTAGTTTCTGTCAGCATTGCTTCTAATTTAATTGTAACACTCTCAGGAATTTGAGTTTGATGAAGCCAGGCTACAATGTGTAACGTTTTTACAGCTTTCCTGTGATCATGTGCTACATTTTCTAAAATAATTCTTTTGACCCCTGCTTCTTTTTTGTAGGCTTCATAAATTGCTTCAGTGGTAGTTACTAAAATTATTGTTAAATACTTTAGTTAACATTTTGAATAAAAATACTATTTTTAAAATCATATCATTTAAAAATTAATTTAAATGAACAGACTCAAAGTTAAATTAAATAATCTGGATTAAATTCTTTTATTATTTAAATCAATTGTTTTAATGGAATATAATTAAATAATGATTTACCAAATTTTTCTATTGGCCATGTAGTAAATATATTTTCTTTTGTTTTATGCAAACTTGAAATTGCTTTCATTCGATCGGCACATAGTTTCAGATTTTCTACCACTTTATCCTGAAAACATTAAATATCCAATTATAATAAGTAGAACCTAGATTGCGTATTTGATGATATAAGTATACTGACAGCTCCATCACAAATTATTTCCAAATCCTGACATGGAACTTTTAATTCTTCATTATACGATTCATCCGTTTTTAATTGAGTAATTGTTTTAACTAAAGAAACACCATTTAAATGAAGTGTATTCCATTGCTGAATACTGGCATGTACATCAGCAGCTAAATCACGAATTAATCTTTGATTACCAGTAAGGTTCTTTCCCGGTGTTACTTTTGATCCTGGAGATGCTGGAATTGTATTATTAAAAAAGTTAATATAAAAATAAAATTAAAAAGCAGCAACAAATTTAAAATGAAATATTTTTACAAAAAATTATTAAGAAAATTATTTTTTAATAACTGGTAATATAAATAGGTAATGAGTTTCATTATACAATCAACATAATAGAAGTCTATTTTTTATTAAACAAAATATGTTCGTTACGATAATTCTATTTCTTTAGTACTTTTTGCAGGCGAAAATCCTGCTGGAGTTTCTCCCATTTTTATAACAAAAGATTCATTAACTCGTCAACAACAATCATTTTTGTTATTGTTTACATGTGCTATATTTTAAAAGCAATTTTAAAACTTAGGTTAGAGATGTAGATTATATATACGTGATAAATACCATACCAAATACCAACTATTTAAAGACCCATAGTTTTTGCGTTTCCCGTTAGAGTGCGCAACAAGTCCACTGAGCTTCAGGTTTAAACGCTCCGATTTTGATCATCTGTTATTTATTTTCCCAAAATTTAAAAAAAATATAATTTATAGAAAGTCATCAAATTATCGAATGACAGCAAAGCATACATTTTGTATGTTATTATTTATCGATAACACGAATACTTTTTTCGATAAAAAAAAAGATACAATCTTCAATCTATAAATTTTTTCCAGTCTCTTGACACAGACATCAGACTTTCGGAACAATTAATACCTATAATTTGCGAAAAAATGCAATTTTTTATAATTATGGTACATTATTCAATCACACTCATAAAAAATAAAAATAATAATATTTAGTTAATTTTACATATTTAATCACTTTTCTCCTGAAATTGAAAAACTAATTATTTAGTTGTTTTCATAAAAAAATGAGTTAAAGTAATATATACCGCATAATTATCACAAAATTAAAATTAATAATCTTTTTTTTTTAAAATCTTAATTTAATTATTCATTTAAAAGCTTTATTATTATTTTACTTATAAGCAATAAAAAATTATCTTATTACGGACGTAGAATTATACCTTTTTAACTTGTAATTTTTTTTCGTGCTTCAATTTACTTTCAAAATAAAATTTAAACTAAAATGAAGTCAAATATCTTTACGCACAATATCTAAATTCTTACAAAACAATGTAAAAAGAACCTTGTTCAATTCGAAAACAAGAATGATCGTTCTTAAAGCCTGAGCCTTAATCTTATATAATAGCACTGAGAACTGTTACACGGTGGTAAAGGTGCTTAAGCTCGCGTTAGAAAAACCTAACGATTCCCTCGAACAGTAAGATAAAACCGTCTTCTGCTAATGCAGTCGCCGACAGGATTACACTCTTTTTTTGTATCTATTTACGAGCTCCGACGTTCACTCAACAATTGCGGCGAGTAGGAAAAGGAGACTTAACCGCGACAAGTGAGTTGCCCTTTGCGCGAGAACAGACTTTTTGCTTGAAAAAGCAGGAGAAAAAGGTGAGTAGATGTTATTTAACCTCGTATCTTTACTTCTTCTGTATGCGTGAGTGTAAAAGGAGACGAAAACTTTGATCTTTGTTGAGCGTGAAAAAGGAGCAAACGGATTTAATTAGACAACCGGAAAATCAATAAAATTTAAAATATATGTTATATATCAAATTTACTTTTTTATTTGTTTAAAAGAAGAATATTTGACATTTGAATAGTTAAATAAAGAATTGATCCATAAATAAATGAAACGAAAAAAAAAAAAAAAATAATATAAATAATTTTTATTATATTTGCATTTAAATTTTGATTACATGATTTTACAATTGTTTAATACACTAATGCAATTTCCTTCACTTAGTTGAGCACGTTTTCTTATTAGCCTTTAAATAGGGTTTCTGAAAATATAACTTTCATGTTTAGATAGAAGATTGCCGACGCTTAATAGCGAATAGTGTCACGTTACTTACAGCACATTTAATAAGTTTTTTACGACTATCCCAGAATCTCATGCACGAACTTGCAGCTTTCATGAGACATTCGTCCTTGGTACGTTTAAACGATTTTCTAAGGATTTGCATAACTTGATCCAAATTCTATATACGACGAACACGAAAATTAGAATTATTCATTAGGAAAATGTTTATAATCTTTATTTTTTTCAATTTTACTATACAAAAAAAGGGCTAATTATTCTTCTATTCTACCTATTTGACAATACTCACTTAATATTGGTATCAAAATTATTTATTTATTCATTTGAACGCCTTAATAAAAGAAAGAGAAATCTTTACTGTTCAAAAAATCTCGAACTCACAGATTTAACAAGATAACTAGTCCTGCCTTCTGAAATTTCCCCGGGCTTTATTTCGCTTCCTGTTGCCGGTTCGGCTCTCACGGCGGAGACCAACAGCAAGACGGCGCAAAGTGCCAAAAAATAGCGGGACGACGTCATTGTTGCAATTGTGTACTCTTTGGAAACTGAAGCGAGCGTCCGTTCGCGGGGCCCTATTTAAAGGTGAACGTGCCAGGCACGAGAGAGAGAGCATCTTTTCCTGGTGGTTTTTTTTTTGTGAACGATTAGATTGCCGACGAACAAGTAAGCGGTTTTCGGGGAAATTGGATTACGAGGATTTGTATTTTTAGGAAGTTTTGCGTTAGTTTTACTTTGATCGATGGATTGTTAGGCCTTTTTCCTTAACTATATTTATAATGATAATTTTACTTCTCTTAAAAAGAAATTAATAATTATTCATTTTTCATTTTTATTGACAAACGTGAATCTTTTATAATAAACATTATAACTTCAATTTATAAATTATCTATAATTCTTAAATTGTATTTCTTTTGTCGAGCTGCAACCATGAACCAAATATAACAAAAACTCACTTAAAATTCATCATCTCCACTCAAAGAAACCAAATAGCTCTCGAAACATTCGCGCTTATTCTCAAAGCGCAACGCGATAAAGGATTCCGTTCGCAGAAGAGATAATATACCAGCCATTTTTAAATAACGTTGCGCCGCGCGCTTCCACGACCTTCCTTCCGAAAACTCTCACGGTGTGCGGTGCACGAGATTTTTGGTACGATCTCTCACGTCTCTCCGCGCCGAGAGGCTCGTTCTTGTATTGCACGTGAGAAGTCACGCCGAATCTCATATTTCGCGTGAGAGTTTTCAGGAAAATTACTTTTCTGTTTAGCGCCTTATCGCGATTCGGCTTTCTTTAAATTTGGGCTTGTAATTCATACCCTGATTTACCGTGTCATTAAGGAGATTTATGAATTGGCTTGAGAAATGGGATGGGGGCATATATCTGAAATCGAGAATCATTGAGCTTATAGTTAGTGGTTGCGAATAAGAATTGATTTGCAGTTTCTTAAAATATGATTTTGCGCAATTATGCAGAGACTCCTTTTGCTTTTTCGAAGAGAAACGGAGCAAATTTTCAACAATAAAAAAAATTGATTGAATTTCCATGCTTTTAAGATTCCGGAATAGAAAAATAAGCTTTTAAAAATGTAAATTTTGTGTCCACCATAAAACTCTTGAACGGACCAAAATTTCGAATTATCAAAAATCACCCAAAACTCTTTGACAACCGCGTAAATGCTATGAAAATCAGATTCTTTTAAACCAGCTTTCCAGCTGACTATTAAAGCCTCATTAAACATCGACATCATTCCCTCCAGAAACTCTTTCTCTTCGGAAACCAATCTCCTCGAGCTTCCTCTCCCCGCAAAAAGCGCCCCGCAAAACGACCCGTCGGCAAAACCGACTCTCAAAATTCATTTCCCATCTCCTCTCGGCATCCGCGCGGCGAATACCCCCGCGTCGTCCGCGGCCGCGCGCGACGAGTCGCCGCAAAACCGCGCGATAATGCCCCACTAGCCGTATTCCCGGCGCAGGTCGAGCCTGGATGCACCTACACAACTCGCGGCGGCGGCGGCGGCGGGAGAGGAAGAGAAAGAGAGAGAGAGAGGGCCTCCGTACGCGGAAGAGAACTTTTTTCTGCCCCTCGGCGAGGGGGAAAGAGAGAGAGAGAGAGAGAGAGAGAGAGGTGGCCGCTGGAGAACGTTGGCCCAGGCAGTGCAGTCGTCGCCGCGAACAAGGTCACACAGCGCGCGCAGAAAATGGCAGGCGGCCGCTCGGCTTAGTCGGGGCTTCCTCTCCTGCTCGTCGAGAGCTCTCTCTGCCTTCGCGCAGGACGATATTGCGAGGAGGTACCGTTGCCGCTGCTGCATTGTCGATTGTGGACGGGGGAGAGAGAGAGAGAGAGAGAGAGAGAGAGAGCGACAAGTTCAATGACATCGGAATGCAAAGCGGGGGGCAATTGAGCGGAACCGATTTGTTTCGGTGCTCTCGAGTGAGTGCGTGATCATTGCGCCGGATTAGCCGGACTGTCGACAGTCGGCTGTCGCTCGATGCCGCGAGGGTTCCGAGTCACTGCACCGATCGAAGTTTGAAGGATCGACGCGAGGAAGTTCGGTGTGGTTCCAAGGATCTTTATCGAGAGAGTTTTGTGCGACGATTGAAATTGCGACGATTGGAGAACGAAGAATCACTCGAGGAACCGCGGCGAAAATTGTGTATAATTGCGCGAAGTTGTTATGTCTAATCTTATCGGCTCCTGCGGCCGAGCTATTTATTGAAAATTGTTTAGATACGCGGCTGTCCGCGACTACCTTTCAATTTCAGAACAGTGGTGAAATTCATTTATTAACTTTACCTCAACGAACAATATCTCCTTTGCCGCTTTAATCTTGGAAATCGACGTTATCAGTATACAAAAACTCAACGCAATCGGATAAGCAAACTTCTCCGCCGGAGTACCAAAAAAGCACCGCCCGCCCAAGCCACCGACAAGAAACCCCGTCGTCAGTCTCCAGCAGGGTGGTATATTCCTCGCCTCCCCGCAAAAATCGACAATGCGATCATCGCCGCGCGTAAAAGGCGCGTAAACACATATCACGCTAACGCGTATCGGGCTTGCTCGCGTTGCGCGCGCACGTGAGGATCCATAAGCAGCGGCGCGCGCGCGGGGCTCTCGCCTTTTGAAAAGCGACCCACCAGCTGGCTAGTCTTCCCGCGCGCGCACACCTGCACGCCTCGCCCGACACCTGCGCACCGCACACGCTCCGAGGACATGAGGACTACCGAGGTGAGTACCTCTTGCGCTAGGTTTCGGGGAAAATACACGTTCGAACGGGGGGTATGGCATTGCGGATTTCGAGGTCGGAGACGGGTCGAGCGTTCGAAAAGCGTGTATTGTGGGTGCTTAGAAAGCGCGGAGGGAACGGATTTTTTGCGGGAAACTGTTGTCGTTGCGCGCAATTGACTTTGAGCGTGTGTTTATGATTGATCCATTAGAGTTTATTTTGAATTTTTAAAGGGGGCGACGGGTTTGTTCAAAAATATATTACCTTTAGCATTTGAACTATCCTATTGAGTTTACCGCTGACGTGGAAGGGGATATCATATTTTGTTTCCCCGAATACAGGTAAACAGTAACCGACATTGGGTCCGATACAGTTATTGTGAAGCGTAAAAATCTCATTAAACAAAGGCGTCTGTGTTCACTGTTAGGGTAATTGTTTTGCGAACCGTACCGCCAGACGACCTTTATTTTCCCTTATTTACGTTGTATCGCATAATGTTGAATCCGTTATGCATATACGCGCGTGCAAAATCGCGAGATTGTGTATAATCTGACTTCTGCGCGTCGACACTTCTAGAATTTTTAGTCAAACGAACCGACACTCGAACGGTTTTGATATTTTCTAAGCATATATATTTGTTATAAATAATTTCAATTGTCGATCGTGATAAACATTACAATTTGGGTGGAGTGAAAACTGTAGCTTTTATTTCATGTTAGTAATTATTAATTACACTTTTTTTAAAATATGTATATTATTATCTTAATAGCTCGTCGAGTTTGCGGTTTATGAGCTCATTGTGCAAAATTTAATTATTTTCAAGTGATGCGTAGCTTTTAAATTTGAATTAAGTTGTGCATTCCGAAGCTCTAATGGGCGTGAAGAAAAATAGGTTGCGGGCAGTGAAATTTACTTACTTTAGTTTCAAAATTAATTAAGTTTAATTTGTAAAAAATAATTTACTAGTATTGTTTACATTAGAAATTTCGAAAAATGTATAAATAATCTCATTTTCAGGATGTATTCTGTTAAAATAGTAATTGCAAGAAATGATAATAGTCTTTCTCTAAGGCAGACAATACTGTTTTAGATAAGAGATATATTGAATTTTTGATAAGATATAATTGCTTAGTGATAACGTTTTTTGTTAGAATCGGTTGAGATTGCATAGTTGCAATAATTGCAATATTTTTGCGTTGGGCGTAAAAGTGCGTATACATACTTTAAATTTATAATTTCGTATTACAGATTGAACTGATTTTTAAAACCACTTGCTTTCCATTAAAATTCTTTTGAAAATATTTATAAAAGATGAAGGCTGAGAAAGACGAAATTTGTTATTGTTCGTTAAAAGAATTTAAAATGAACTACTCTGTTATTAAACGCGCAAAGAACCTGATTATGCAAGGCATTTTCTAAAAGATGTTCTCTAAAGAAGACATTTATTAAAGAGATGACGGTTAAGTAAGACTTCTTTACTTTGCGTCTAAAGCAATTTGCATATGTACAGTTTAAAATATAGAATATAAACCTTTAATGATGGTTAATATATTTTTTTTATTCGTTTATAACGGTGAAATAATTGCGTTAATTATTTACTGCTCTATTAAATTACAAATTATCTTATCAGAGACGCAAGATAGCAGATAAAGCAACCTTACCTTTACTGGGTTACTCTTCGCCAAGGATTAAAATTCTTATAAAAATCGCGGTTTTAATAGTAGGCGGATAATAATTAAATAATAACTTTTCGAACAGAATAAAAATGTGGGAAGCTAATTAGTTACTTTGAATAAAGACAAGCATTAGCCAATGACCTGAAATCATTGAAATAAGAAATTTCTGTGAAAAAGTATGTAAATTTTTTTTAAAATTACTTGACGTGAGAAAGTTTTCAAAGTATTTAAATGTTGATCCTCGATAAACTCAAAATTTACATTGTTTTGAAACTTGAAAATTGTTCAGTCGTTAAAACCTCAACCGTCTTGCGCATTCAATAATGGGAAAGACAAGTGTAGAGATCGTGACAAGTTAAATTGTCACTACGCAGGAGAGTAAAAGATATCAGAAATATTCTTCCAATTTTTTTCTTAAACAATGGAATTTTTATACTATTGTTTCGATAACATGTTATCGCAGAATAAAATATATCTCTTTTCTAGCTTATGGGTATTTTAAACAACATTTAAATTATAAATTTGTGCATATCAATGTCTAATAAAGTACTTGACAAACAAACCGACTACACTAAAACTACATTAATTCTATTATTCGAAAAATCTGACCTACACTCAATTTTTACTTGAAATTCGATTCTTTCATTACTTTGTCATACACCGTCAGTTAAAGCACCTATAACGGTATATCTCAAGCAACGAAACAAAACAAGAAAGACACCACACGAAATTCATGCGTGTAAAGCACACTGACGTCTGAAACGGTGGGTGGGTTTTAATAAATTGCTCTCTGAAACCTTTTTTCTCTTTCTTTCTCGTTCTCGGGCGCCGCTCGCGCATTTTCCTTTCGTTTCCAAATCGGGTGAGGATATATCGCATTTCTCGTTTCCGCTTGCATTCGATTCACGTCGTCTTCGCTCACTTCTGACGCTTTACGTCGTTTACAGATTCTTGGCGCGTTCGAATTCTGAAATTATACACATGAAATATGGAATTGATTAATTATTGGGTCTTGAGAGAATTTTGTATTGGACTTATTTTACGGAATTACAGTGCATATCTTTCATTATAGAGACTTTAATTTGTCCTCGCCACTAATTACCATTGAATTAATGTATAAAAATAAGTGCAGGCGGTATTGAAGAAATTGAATCTAAATTACGATCGCAACGACGCCCGATAAATAAAACATAAACGCGTCTAATGCTATTGTTCACTCGAAAGAATTCCGTCGAATTAAATTTAAAAAAATCTACAATTTCTAGTTTTAAAATTCTGCGACCGCAACAATAAAAAAAAACTGCAAAGGTATATAATAATCCGAGAGAGAGAGAGAGAGACAAATAATGGTACCTTGAACCATTTTTTGAGCTGCGCTCACCTCCATTCGTAATACGCGCACGCAATTGTAAACCCTGTTGATATTCAGCTCTCTACTTTCAAAACTTTAATTTGTACGGCGAAGCTTTTGTGTTATCGTCGCGTAATCTTCGTTCTTAATTGAACTGCATTCTTTTACGAGAAGTTTATAGAGAGATCAAGGAGGTAAGCGCAATTGTCCGTGCAGACAGTGGAGTGAATGCGAATGAGCTCGGTGAATAAATTTAAGTTTATTCGGCCTAATAATGTAAATGATTAATTTAGTTCGTAATGCCAAAATTTGACCTTATCAAATCATTTTGGTCACGTACATTTTCTTCCGAAAGTCAAATAATTGTATAACGTTCTGGCTTTTCGGAAAGTTTTCAGTAACCAAATTTAAATCAATTTATATTTTTAAAGCACCTCGTCCGTGACCGTAACTTTATAGCTTGAAAAAACAAGCATATCATAAAAATCAACCCGCACATTAAAATTAACCAAAATCCTCAGTCAACCTCATACCACCCCACCAGCAATGAATCAATCAAATCCGGAAACAGGAAAGAGCGAAAGCCGCGCCAATCGATAACCGATCTCTCAGCCCGCGCAGCATATACCCAACCGGAGAACACATATACGCAAAAGCAGGAAGAAGACGCGCGGCGCACGCGAGCTCGCTCACGGGAAACGAACCGGGAGAGGAATTTCAACAAGTGCAGGGCGCCCCGCGCGTACATCTTCCTCTCCGCCCTTCCGAAGCCAGCCGCGTGTCGCACCGGATTAGCGCAACTCGAGACCCCGTCGTCGACGCGCTCAGCGGGGGAGGGATCGATTGTTCGGCGCGTGCCGAGTTTTTATAAGCGCGAGGTGTCGATTGAGGTGCGACGGAAGCGGAAATCGAGGGAAGCTCCTTTGCTCTGATGGGGACGGGGTATCTGTTCTTTTTTTTTATCTCGGGATTTTTTATCAATTTTTTTGACTTGGGAGGCGTTGTAGATGGAAAATTCGCGAAGTGTCCGGGTGTAATAAAGGCTTTTATCGATGAATTGGGCTTATTGTTTGGTCAATATAATTTTAGTAAGCTGACGATCGAAGTATGATTTATTGTACGAAGCAGCGAATCTTATCTTTTGCGATAGCAACGGAGAAAATAATTGTCCGTCTATCTAGAGGCTTCAAATAATTGTTATTAAAAACCTACAACTGTATTTTTCTTTTTAATTGGAATTTTAGAGTAATCTGATACTTTCTAAGATCTCTGTGTAGCAAAAAAGTTCTGAAGTTCATTAAAAAAAAAAAAAAAATATGTATATATATATAGACGTGAGCAACAATTTTTCTCATTAATTTAATTTCGGATTCTCGGTGCAGGCTCGCTTTTTAAGCAGCTTATCGAGTTGTCAATCTTTCGCAACCAGTGAACGAATTAAATCGTTATGTACTCTTTCACTTTGTAAATGTTGCTCTGCTTTAATCAGTTCGCGTTATATTTTGTCTGCTAAATTGGCTGTGCATAATATGTTCTGAGCTCGTTTCCCTGCAATCTAAAGTCGGTAAAGCATTTAGCTAAGGAAAGTGGACGGCAATTGTTCAGTTTCGGAAGTAAAATCGAAGTTTTAATTACTGACTCTTCGATGACTGCTTCGTTTGGATTATTAAATAGAAGTATATTAAAATAATAAATAAATAAAGAAATATAGCGTTTTGTAAATTCAATATTAGTCAAAAGAATTTTGTTTACTTTTTTAACTGTTAACGAATTATTGAAATTAAACGCAAAAATATTATCCCAAAAATAAAGATTGAATAATTAAACATATAGATGCATAAGTCACGATTTGTTAAACCAGCAGATTTGCAAATTCATTCCATAATGAATGAATGTATGAATCATCGTATTTCGAGAATAACAATGTTTTTGTATACACCGACAATCATAAAGTAAACTTACGCTATTTTTATCATCTGCCAAAGCCAATTTGCTTTTTTTACCTTATTTTCGTAAATTTAAAACTCACTTCCCAAAACCAAAGTTTGAATACACGAATTTAAACAATTTATTTCAATACGTCAAGTTCCACCGACTCAATACATAAAAAGAATTCCCTAAACGGACATTACCTCGTAAAAGAATTTTGCCGCCGACATTTCTTCACGAAAAGCGTACAAAGATTTCACAAGCCGCTCGGAGTCAGCGACCGAGATAAACGCGAGAATATCGTTAAAAGCAAGCACTATTGCTATACTTGTAGACAAACCTTCGCATGACTGTCGTACACGTATGACGGTACATTGCGTTCACTAAACAAACGCGCGCCAGTCGGACGAGATAACGATCGTAGACACATCCGCGCGCAGGTTCACCGATTCGGGGATTCACTTTTGACGCGCGATTTCCTGCGCAGGATTTGCTTTGGGTAACTGCGCACGACGGCTTTCCTTGGGTGTGATAAGTATTCTTTTAAGGAATGCCGATTTATTTTAGAAATTTATGCGCGGAGCTTAAAAGTTGATATTGTGTTTACGATGTTAATTGCTTCCTCCTAGAGGAAGCATTGTGATAGTAATTTTTGGAGTTGTTCGAAAAACGGTTATAACTGTATTTTAAGGTGTCAGGAACAAGAATAAATGATTTTTGAAAAATGTCTGTATGGATGTATGTGTGTGTGTGTGTGTGTGTGTGTACGCCATATCTCAGCTTCTACTGAACGGATTATCATCGTTCACGGCTCATTTTTTTTGTTTTCATTTTGTGATGTCGGCAAAAAAAATCTTTTGTTGATTAGCTTATTTGTTTTTGTTTTATCGTAAATTTTCGATTTTTGAAAAAATTAATTTTAATTTTTTTTAATGATAGGA
>UCOM01003355.1:0-18436 GCA_900474385.1 Ormyrus pomaceus | reverse complement strand
ACATTCCTTTGCGGAATTGGTTTTTGGTGGAGCTTCTTGGGAATCTTGTAGTAGAGCCAACTTGGCAGAATTGGGTTGTCTGCCTCTCTTCCTTTTTACAACCATGTTATCTGAAGGATCGAACACTTTTCTTGCCCTCTGCAAATTGCAAGATTTTAAAATCTATTATTTTTTAAATCAGTTCTAGATTAAAACAATCAAATAACGAATTACTCACTTTTCTCCTAGCACTTCGACCACTAGTATTACCATGTGTAGGTGAAGCATTGGCAGAGCTCCTCTCAGCATCATCTCCATCTTCACTCAATCTATCATTTGTATCGTCTCTCTTATCATCATCTTTGTAACTTGGTTCTCTCCTGTATTCTTCGTACTTAAATACTAAATCAGTTGAATCATCGCTTCTGACACAAAGCCTCTGCTTTCTCTCAGTTTTAGACCTCTTGTGATTAGTCTGTAATGTTTGAGTTGCAGTCTTTTCATCTTCTTTATCTCCACTTAAAGGGGTTAGCGTCCTACCATTTTGCTTAATACTGTCATCTTTACGGCATCCATTGTCAAGTTTGCCTAAAAACAAAATACATTACATTACTGCGACTCTACCAAAAATTATTCTAAACAAGTGAATATAAATTTTATTTCACTCACCATTTATAATCTTGGTTCTATTCTCCTCTTCCTCGCTCCTCCGGCCCACAATAATCTCGTAGCAATCTTCCTTCTTCATGGACTCAAGAATCTTCGGGCTATTCCTGGAGCCCTTAACACTTAACCCATTGCCATGTTGTTCAGTAAATTGTTCATATTGTTTAAGATCATAGTGACCACGTGGTTCTTTGTATGGAGTGGAGGTTTTAATTTTGGATACAATGTCACCGTTTTGTTGCGCTGCAACAGCACCGTTGCTGCTACTATCCACGAGACTGTAATTACCATTTGAAAGCCTTGCTAAATTGCCGTTGGCCACTTCTTTGCCCAAAAAGTCCTCGACCATCCGGCGGGATGTCGGGTTTGACATGCCGTCTAACAAATGCTCAATTAGCCTGCAATAAAAAAAAAACGAAAACATTCACTCGGTGCCATTATAAAAACAATGCGAGATATAACATCACTGCTTTTTGTTTTTTTCGTAAGGTTAGAAAGTAAAATTTCATTACATGAAAAAAATTAATCGAGTTTATGAACGAACAGTTGATGAATGAATAATGAATGTTTATTCTTTTTACGTAATGCCGAGTGTTTAGTTTGTTGCTCGAGCATAACCTATGCACTAAACGAATTAAGTTAATCACATAAAAGCAATCTCGTATAGACTTTAGTGTCAAAATGGTTTTTTTTTTAGCAACTTACATTATTCATCAAAAAAGGCTCTTCTAACCTTAATTATTTTGTTCAACAAAATATTAACAACAATCAATTTCTCATAAACACGCAAACTCATACTCGACACCAATATACAACTGCTCTCCACCTGTATATTACATGACTATATGTTCGTTTTTCTAAAAAATAAAAGACTCGCGCCGATTTATTTTATATAAAATTTTATAACGAATTGGGGGTAAAATTTTTAAAAACCTCCTTCTTTCAGCCGAGTTTATTCCCTACAGAGATGTTACCAACAGAGACACGCTCTCGAAAAGTCACTAATAACGTTTGCTACGCCGCACAAAGGTGGCCGCTTTTATGCGCAGCGTACTTTTCTGCTAACTCGGACGAATGAAGGTGCAGGTACGGAGACAATTGAATTACGCTATAAAAGCTACATCACGACCTGTTCGTTATTGTATTAATATTGGGAATTTTGTAATCTAGTTGTAGGAAAACTACCGGCAGACGAGTTTGCCGGTTAAAGTTGGTAATAGTGACTATGCTTTGTAACTATGCTTCCCTTTCAGGATGTGAATGCTTTCGATTCTTAAGTTTAATTTATGTACTTTAATTTGTTAATTTAGATAGTAATGAAATAAAAAGTCCACAGTTAGCCCAATTAAAAATAGTTATATAAAAAATAGTAACAATCCATTGGTATTAAAAAAACCATAAACCCCGCAATAAAATTTACGTATAAGCGTTTCATAGACTTTTTTTATATCCTATTAGGCGAAATCGTTTTTCAAATTATCATTTGTTGTTTTACACTGTCAGTAACACTTTATTGCCACGTTCTGTCATAAAATAAGGAGGAGGCACATGTTAAAATTGAATTTTAAAACATTTAAAAGCCAAGATAGCTAAACGTCTGTAAATAAATTATCAGTGCCTTTTTTCAATAGGAAATTAAAGTTTTTTTCTGCACCTATGTTTATTTGGAAAACACATCTTTATCCTCGAGAATCAATAAAGTTTAATTATTGTTTAAATAAATGATTTTTCAGAGAAATTTAAAAATCTGAAATTTAATGAAAATCTGGCTCAATTTATTTCGACTTAAAAGTTCAACATCGCCCGTTCATTAAATGAAGCCTCTGCAGATTAATTTTTTCCCAATTGCAGAACATTTGAAATTTGAGCGTCTTTTCCGCTGAATCAAAAAAAAAAAAAAAAAAAAAAAAAAATTCACGACTCTTCAAAGCCGCGGTTAAAAATACTTGTCGCCTCACCTAAACGCAGGTACCCCTTGCTCCAGGTAATCGGGCTCCTCGACGACGAGCTCGGCGACGGCGCCGGACACCATCACCGAGTTGATCTTCTCCTTGACGAATCCCTCCGGTCGATTCTTGTACAGCTGGAGTCTGGTCCACTTGCTCGCGTTCCTGTAGCTGGTGTTGCCCTTGTAATCGACCTGTATGACCTTCTCGGTCTCGATCAGCCGGTGGAGGTCGGCGATCGTGTCGCGCGCGTCCACCGAGAATTTGCGCAGCAGGTAGTTGCATATTCGGTCGGCGTCCGGGCGGGCCTTGCGTCTGCGCAGCTGGTCGATCGCCTCGAGGATCTTCTCCTCGTGGGCGATCTTGCCGCCGGCGTTGTCCGGCTGGCTCTGGCCGCTCTGCTGCTCCTGCTGGAGGGCGGCAGCGGCCGCCGCGGCCGCGCTCTGCTGATGAAGCCGCTTCCTCGGCGTCTTTTCCACGCTGCGCTTCGCTCCCGAGCTGCTCTTCTCGGACGTGCTCGCCATTCTGGACTGGGAGAGAGATCCTGGGTGAGAGAAGGTGTTTCTGGTTAGATTGCGTAAACCGACCGACGAGTGAGAGTTTGAGTTTGAGTTAATTTTCGAAGTACTAAAAACGAGTGTTAGAGGCGACGTTTCGCCTCGGCAAGTGCTAACAACACTGACCGATGGTCGGGAGACACGCCGCTACTAGATTGCACGTGCTCGGAGCTTAGGCCGTGAAGCGCCCCCCTTCCCTCCGCGAGAGGCGATGCAACTATAGGTGCCGCCTTGAAAATCCCTACCCGCAGGACTTTGAAAACACGGGTCGGCGTGGCTGACTTTTCGGGGTGGCAAGTAGGTGTTTTTCGAGGTTGGATTTTTCTTTGCGAGGCGCTTGAATGGTCGAGTTCGCAGGGAAGCCGCCAATTTTCACCCGAGGTCCTGTATATTCGCGGAATTTACTTTGATCCAACAATCGTCGAAGAATTGATCGAGAGAAACGCAGTAATAGATCTGCCCCCCCTCCCAAAAAAAAAATACCGATTCCCACAGGAGTTCCTCCCCGAGAAATTTCAAGCGAAAAGTGCGACGCGCCGCCATATTTCATACCTCGCTGCTCCGCGTCTCTACTTTCAATTTGACCGCTTAAAACGTTCGAAATATTAAAAGTCAAATTGTCGAACGACGCCGTTGTTCGTCACTATACGCAATTTTGCCGCTGCAGCATATATTCCCGCGCTCAAGTATACGCGCGCACCTTCACCCACCGGTTTGAAAGCGCTACATAACTCAATAATATAAAAGTATAATTAATCAGTTTATAAAGGAGCGCTTCGAAAGCGGAAACCCTTCGCCCCCGACGAATTTCCCTCCAAACGCCGACGTGCCGCGCGAGCGCAACACCGTGGGGGAGAGATGCCTTCCTCCCGGCCCAAACAAACAACTCACACACACACACACACACACACACACACACCGACAGGCGCTGTGCTGCATCGTCGGAGCCGGGCGCGCGTCCGAGCAGCTACACTCGCTAACGAGAGAGCCGCCGTTTCGCGGCCCGCTTACCTCGCGGGCTCTCTCTACTAATTCGCGCCCCCTACACATTACCCGACGAAAGAATATGCGATAATACGCAGCATCGGCCGCTCGTTTTTAACGCCGCGTCGTCGCGCCAGCAATGGCCGAGCCCGGGAAGAACGCCCCGCGCGCGCGTGCTCGGGGGCTTCGGGGGAAAAAAAAAACAAACACCGCGGAGACGGAGGGAAGAGGGAGAGAGAGAGAGAGAGAGCTCCCCCGACGACGACGACGACGACGCGACGCCCCGCGCGTTTTGTCGGCGGAATATCCCGACGGGCCGAACGTTCAAGGTCGAGAGCTGGCGCGAGTTGGCGAGATTTTGCGTTCGGGGAGAAAGTGTAAATACTGAGTGGATGTTTTCTGGGTTCCGTGTAAGCGGCGCGAGTTGGGCGAGAGCACGTATTGTAAATAGTCGACGAGTCTTGCGGTGTGATTGAAATGGGTAATTGACGTTTTTGAATGAGAGGCGCGAATGTGAAGATTTGGAAAACGATGAAAGTAAGAAAATGCAACAAAGCGCATAAATTTTAACTTCAATAGAACAATAAATAAAATTGCATATACTTGTTGGCAACGCTATAGAAATTAAAAGAGTACGAAAACAACGTAAATAATCGGTTTAAATTTCTTGATTCAGAAATTGATAGTCTTCCCTCGCAAGATGCCGTAGTAATTAATTTAATTTTATATATATTAAGACGTTCGCCTTTAGTATTATAACGACGCGTTCACTTTTTCTGCGTTCGCTCGCGCAATTAAAAAAAAAAAAAAAAAAAAAAAAAGTCGAGAGGTCGAAAAATCGCGCGCAAAGGGCTTCTTTCAGAGCCGCACTCGAGAATTTATTCCCTCCGTCTGCGGCTTTCTCGCGCGGGCGCCCCCCCCCCCCTCCCGGCCGCCTGCCCTTTTTTCCAGGAAAGGATATATTTTTTACTTCCGCTTTCTGCAATTCCGCGCCGCGCGCCTGCACACACACACACACACACCGCGCGTATATACCTGTATCCCTCATTTTCCTCGCGCATTATTCAGCGGAGCCGAGCGCGCCGGGCTTAAAAGCCCCCCCCCCCCCCCCCCCCCCCGGCGAGGGAAGCGAAGAAATTGGATTTCGTGGATATATCGAGTCGATGCGAGAATTCATTGTTCATGATTTCTTCACCAGTTATTTCCCGCCTGCTCTCGGAGAGTTTTTCGGCTTCTCCGCTAAATATTGGAAGCGAACGGAATTCGCCGAGGCGCGCTATCGCGGAGAGCGAGAGATGCATTGCACAATTTTGAAAATTCCACATCTCTCGGCGAAATTCTTCGTCAAAGGAGGCGCTCTCTCTCGCGTTCCGTCTCGAGCGCGTCGGATCGATCGTCGTTTTCTCTCTCTCTCTCTCCCTCTCTCTCTTCGGAACTGTGACGATGGATTTCCAGGGAAATTGAGGCAGACTATAAGTTAATGAATTTTCCGCTCTCGCATCTTTTCGTCTGGTCTGGTCTGGTCTGTCTGTCTCTCTCGCGAATTTCCGGCAGTAGGCTTTTTATCGATCGCGGCGACGGCGACGGTGGCAGTACCGCTCTCTCTCTCTCTCTCTCTCGCAGAAACGTATATATATACTTCTGATGTTGATTTTGCCCCGTTGTTGCTTTGCGCCCGCAAAGTTCGCTGTTTTATATGCGCCGAGTTTCGTAAAAGTCGCCGTTACCGTGTGCACAAGCGGCGGAGGTATATAAGCGCTCGGGAAGCGTATCTGGTGTTTGAAGAGAAACTCGAATAATACGAGCGCAACTTTTATTGTTCCTGTTAATAAAAATAAACAAGCCTCGTCCGACGCTATCGCGGCGGCGGTCTCGCTCTCCCGATCGTTGCCCCAAGTTTTTTTTTAACGGAATAATAATATATAACTTTACCTCTGCCCGTTCTTAACTTCGAAAGAAAAAAAAGCCAATATAATCCTCGCGTACGTCGAAGCGTGAGCGAAATCGAAGCGGAAAGAGAAGCAGCGACCGAGGGGTCATCGCGCGAGTCCCAAGGAAATTCAGCTGCTGCAACGCAGCAGCGCTCTCGGCCCGGATAAATAAAGAGAGAGAGCCGCGAACTCGAGAGAGAACGAGCGAGGCATCGAGCGAACGGGAGAGAGAGAGCGAGAGAGAGAGAGAGAGAGAGAGAGCGGCAGAGCCGACAGTTGCAATTGCTGCCGGTCAGGCTACGGCAGCCGAACGACTGCGCACGAACCGCAGTCCAGCGGCATCGTCATCCACTCCTGCACTTCTCTCTCTCTTCCCCCCCTCCCCCGGTGCACAGGCCAGGCCGCCTGCAGCCCCTCGAGGAAAAAAGAGAGCCAGCGGAGCGAGGTCCAAAAAATTTCCGAGCGACGCTCCGAGAGGAGAGCGAGAGAGACAGAGAGAGCCTCGGCGTTTTGTAACGAACGGCGCTCCGCTCTTGTGTGCGCTGCCCGTCTATGTATAGCTTGGGCCGCCGCCGCCGCCGCCATCCGTGTCCGTGTCCGTGTGTGTGTGTGTGTGCGAGTCGAGAGAGAATCGCTGGCGAGTGACTCGCGCGAGGCGCCGCCACCGCCGCGCGCGCGCGACCGACTGTGTACGACTCTCCTCCACCATCACGCGCAAGCCCAGGCCTTCCTCTGTGTGTGTTGTGTTGGCTCGCCGCGGCGCTCTCCAGACGAACGGCAAAACGGATATAGGTAACGAATTTTTTCCACGTGTTTTTCTCGATTTCCTAGTCTCGGGGACGACCACCCCCTCCCGACGACGACGTCTCTTCTCCCGCGGAGTGCCAGCCAGCCCCCGAAGTCGCCCGCGTTCGCGAAACCGAGAGAGAAAGAGCGGCCCGTGGGAGAGAGAGGGGAGACCCGGCCGTGCGCGTCCTTCGTTTCGAGGTCGTTGTCGTGTGTGCCTGTGCGTGAGTTGGAGCTTTAAGGTTAAAGCTGGGCCGGCCGCTTTTCCTGCACGGCTTTCCCGAGGCCGAGGAAAAATCTCTCCCTCGCGCACGGCGAGCAGCAGCAGCAACAGCGGAACAGCAGCAGCAGCAGCAGCAGCCGAGAACCGAGAGCGAGAGAGGAAAAGTGTGGAGTGCTGCAGCAGTCAGGAGAGACAGCGTCGGACGTGCTGCCGCCGAGCGATTCGGACCCCGGAAAAACGGGTTTCCCGACGACTTCCCGGCCATCCGAGCCCGGATTCCTTCTCCACTGGTGTCTCGCTGCAAGTGTGCGCAGTCTCCCGCGGATAGGCGCATTTTTCGCGCTTTCCCGGAAAATTCACGCCGAGCCGCGCTGAGGCCCGGGAAGCTGACTTTCCCGCCCGGGAGGTACGAATCGTGAAATTACAGTGCCGTACCGTCAATTAAATCTACTTTTCGCGCGAAAATTCCCGCTGGAAGTGGCTCTGCTGATTTTTTCAAAATAAGCCAGTTTTTCGTCGACGGCGCGCGCGCTCCGACTCGGCGCCACTCCATGACGCTCGAGAGCCTGTGTGTGCGGTCGTTCGGAGTGCTTTCCAGCCTGTTCTGTGCCGCGAAAGGACGCAGTGCCTCCGCGGAGGATCGCCCGCACCCCCTTGGTGAGGACGTGAATTCAGTGAATTTTCCGCGGAAAAGTGTATACCTGGAAAGTGCTCCGAGTCACAGTGCGGCGAGTGCGCTTCAAAATGGTGTGCTAGGCGGAACGCGTTGTTGGCCATCGGTGCGGGCTGGGCTGTTATTTTTTTTTTTTTTTTTTTTTACCGTATTCAGCGAAAAATCCGACGAATGTGCCGGAGTCTCATCTCGCGATCGATGGGCGTGAGAGAGGCATCAGTGCGAAAAGTCCTTGCATCAGTCGCGCTGCGGAGAGAGAGAGAGAGAGAAAGAGAGATTTATCGGGAGTGCACTCGGAAAAAAAAGAGGCTCGGGAATGCCGTTAATTTTGGAATAAGGGTATAATGGACAGGCCTCGTCCCGAGAGAGAGGTTCTCGTGTTTGTCGATCGCCGAGGCGGACGGACGGTTTTGCTAATCGAGAGAGCCAGCGAGAAAGAGCGAGCAAGAGAGAGAGAGAGAGAGAGAGCGAGAGAGAGAGAGAGTGAATTGAGTCGAGGCGAGTCTCAGGCTGTGGCGGCGGAGCCTCGGATATACAGTGGCCTACGGCTGCCGCCATTTCGCGTGCTTCTTTCTCGTTCGCTCGCAGTTCTCGGCGTCGAAAACGCGGAAAAATCGCACGGCAGCTCTTTTCCGGGCAAAGGTAATCGAGCGAGAGCCGAGGGATCGCGTGTGTGTGTGTGGACGTGTGTGTGTGTGTGAGCTCGGCGGAACAAAAAAAAAAGAATCTGGCCTACGTGTGATTCGCAGCTCTGCTCCTCCTTTCGACCGCTCGAAAAAGGTACGGTGGGCTCGGGGCATTGGTTTTTCCGGCTTTCCCGATGGGCCGACTCCTCCGTGAACGCCGCAAACGCCGAACAATGAGTTTATAAATAGAAGTCCCCAGGGATCGACGTTTCGAGGAAACGAGCGGCAGATTCGTAAATTGGACGCCGAGCTGAGCAGGAAAATCTACTTTTTCCGCGAAAATACCGTCGGGAAGGGTGATTGGCGATTTTTTCAAAAATAGGCGATTTTACGCGCGGACTTTGACGCTGCGCCGCTCCTCGACTCCTCGGCTGTGAACGCTTCGCGTTACGAAATCTCGGCTTCGGAGTGGCTTTTTACTGGGAAAATCTGGTGGAATCGTTCGTAGTGGAGTGTAGTTCGGGAACACTTTAAAAAAAATTTTGATTTTTCGTAATTTTTTTTTTTTTTTTTTTTTACGTAGTCTGTTCTGCAAATTGATCGTAAACGATGGTAAATCCGTGGAATTTGAGGTATTATCTAACCCGAAGCGATCGCAGCATAGTTTTCTACGTGAAATTGGTGAAAATTTCAGGAATTTCGCAGTATTTTTTTCGATTCGAGTATCACAGCGTACTCGAATTCCAGTTCGGGAAAATTCTTTTGCTCTCATATTTGGGTAGCATAAAAAAGTAGAAAAAAAAAAGAATAATTAACCTTAATAAAGGTATTTTCGATTTGTTTTAATAATGTTGGAAAAGATTCGTGAAGTAAATGAAATTGCAATTGGTTTAATAAGAAACCTGTTAAATGAAACCAGTATTTGCCGGATATCTTAATTTTTTTAATACATTTAGTCCGCAAGAAATCCGCGACTTACTAAATCTTTCAAAAATATTACAAAATTACAAGACCTTTCTCGCGCATTAAATTCGA
Organism: Ormyrus pomaceus; assembly: GCA_900474385.1. Lineage (NCBI taxonomy): Eukaryota > Metazoa > Arthropoda > Insecta > Hymenoptera > Ormyridae > Ormyrus > Ormyrus pomaceus. Next base: position 9,030 of record UCOM01003355.1, on the reverse strand, counting down.
GCATACATAAAAATCGCAGCAGACAATCCATTTATCAGTTCTGAAAAAATTTAACGATAAAAAAAAAAAACAACCCGCCGTAACAGTTTTCCCAGGAAATATCGCGAAAAGTTATTTTAAAAGCGAACTAATGCTTAAAGCGAATATTCGCTCTAAAAATATATATTTCATTTACCGCGGCGTGTACTTGAAAAAGCAATAACCTCGTAAAGTAGCCATCGATAAAAGCGCTTCTGGCGTGAAAAATAAATCCCAAGTCCATAGTCCGTTCCATAGATACGTAACACCGACAGATCGAGAGAGAGAGAGAGAGGGGGGGCGGGAGGAACTTCCGCGTGAAGGAGCAAAAAGAAGACTCGTCGGAGCGCTCGAAACGCTTGAAATTCGCGCGAGCAAAATGATGGCGATAAAGCAAAAAAAAAAAGCAGGAGAGAGAGCTTCGCGAGAGCAATAGGTCGAACGTTACGCGCGCGCGCCCGGCCTTATCAAACATTCCACGTCGCTTCTTCGGCCCCCCGACGTGTCGCGTGCTTTTTGTTACGGCCGAGACCTTTTGCGACTCGTTCCGCGGACTCGACGCGGAAAGAATCCGCGGCTCCGATATTTCGGAGCGACGCCCGACGCTTCGCGCGTCCGCGCGGCGGAGGTGTCCCTTTTTCCGCAAAACGCTCGCGTTTTTGCCGCTTGCTCGCGCGAGAAACGCCGTCGTAAGATGGCGGAGAGGCGCAGCGGCGGCGGCTCCTGGCTCTCTTTTCCTCCTCCTCGCTCGACGATATCTTTTTCGCACCGCCGAACGCTCCTCTTCGAAGTTCACGGCGGAGAGCTGCGATAGAATTATTTTCCGGGGGGGGGGATACATTTCCCTAACGAGCTTTCGATTCTCTCGATGCAAATTGCGTTTGGCCGAAAAATTCAGCTACTCGGCGCACAATCGAGCAATTACGAGGCGGCGCCTCGGTCGGAGGGGCGACGGGCAGAAATTGAATTTGCCCGCAGAATTTTTCCCCGAGAGCGCGAGTTTTTTGCTCTTCCCCGGCGCTTACTTTCGACTTCCCTTCTCTCTCTCTCTCTCTCTCTCACCCTGCACAAACAGCGGGGGCAACGCGCGCAGGAATAAACCGCACTCGTCGCGGCCGTTTTCATGTAAATTTCGGCTCTCGGCCGCGCCGCGAGTGCGATCTTTAATCGGCGAGCATATGTGCTCTCCCGAGCCGTGCGGACGCTCGTGTTTGGACAGCGGCGGCGGGTGGAGGGAGGGAAAGAAAAACGACGACGGACGCGCGGGAGAGGAGAGAGAGAGGCGTACGCAACGAAGGCGTATTATTCTTTTGCGAGGTCGATTTTTCGTCGGCGGCGGAAGGAGGGGGGGAGGGGGGCGTGAGAAAAGACGGCGTATTAATTCGCCGCCGTCGCCGAGTGCACGCTGAAATATTGCGAGCGCGAGCACTTGACATTCGAGGCGGCGGCGGTGCTTTTCTTACCTTCTTTTTCTGTTTTTTTAAAATAGCACGTAGCATCGATCGGTCGGGGACTCGTTAAAAAGAGGGGGCTCGTCAATAACGATTCTAATATCCAGGTTTAATTAACGAAGTGCCCCTCTCCGAGGCCGCGCTCTCGATCAAAGGGTATTCGAAAAAGAAAGCTCGCTCTTCGGTGGCTGAGATAGGAATGAGAGAGAGGGGCTGCTGCTATCGCTCCTCTCTCTCTCTCTCTCCTCGATGTATAGGTTGCCCTTTGCTATCTCCCTGGCGCAGAGAGCAGATATACGGAGGTCGCTCGTCGCGTAACGAGCGACCCGATAGACAGATTAGCGCCGCGCGCAGGGAGCGCCGATAGCCGCACACCGACCAGGCAAGGAGGAGCAGCAGCTTTCGTTTGTTTACCGAGAGAGAGAGAGAGAGAGCTTTCGGGCGAACCGGTTTCGCTCGCCTCGCCCGCCGCGCGCAAAGATCTCTCGCCCCCCCCGCCGGATATAATGCGATTACCTTTTTGAAATCCTACCTTTTTGAAGGGACGCGAGTATTTCGAAAGTGATTCGAACATCGCGAGTGCATCGCGAGTCGTCGCTCGGATAAAACGAGTTTTTTTTTTCACGCGGGGGAGAATTAACGCCGCCGGGGCACAGCGGTAAAATCAGCGCGGTAATCGAGGGCGGCGGGCTCGCGAGTGGCTCGCGCGAGGATTGTTTTCGCGTTCTCAAGTAGCGCGTTAATCCTCGGAAAATTTCGCGAATCTCGGCGGCGATCTAACGTGGGAAAAAGCGCCTGTGCCTGCACACTGGCATTGAGCGGAGAGCCGGCATTGAAGGACCTTCGGCTCGGCGATCGTGACGCTCTCTCGGCTCTCGATTTCTCGCCGATCTCCGCGCGCGGCTCGTTACGTCAGCTGCGCACTACTCTCGCGGCGCGTACGCGTCGTATATCGGCGCTTTCATTAGCATAAAAAGCCCGTCGGGGAATTGCGTCCTTCCCCCCCGCTCCGAAAAATTGGAAACGCCGCTTGGAAAAGGGAGGCGGAGGGGGGGGGGGAGCGACGATATTGCATCGCGCTCGTTTCTTTCGCGCGTTCGACGTTAAATATGCGCACCGGTTACGTTGCTCTCTCTCGCGAAATTAGGTAAGGATTTATTTTTAGCCTCGCGGTTCAATGGAATATCGCCGCCGCCGCGCTCCGCTGCCGATTTATCGCGCACGCTAGAAATGGTAATTAGGAGCGACGGGGCGGGAGGGGGGGAAATCGGCCGTTCGCCCAACGGATTTTACATTTTACGCCGCGTTTATTTAGCTAAATAAACCCGCTTTACACGCCGCGAGAGCGACGAAAAGCGTTCGCGGAGGCGGACCTTTTTTGTTTCTCTTCTGATTTACGATGTTTTGGCTCTCGAGATATCGCGACTGCTGCTGCTGCTGCTGTTGTTGAAAATCTCAACCGCGCCGCTCTTGCGAAATTCGACGGAATAGTCGAGCGAGGGATTTTGGATCGGTGGTCTTAGTTATAAACTTAACGATCGAAGCAGCGGAATAAGTATATAATCGAGTTGTATGGCTAAATCAGCGCTCAAATCCCGACACACTCGGCCCGTTCGCCGAGATGAATCATCCGCGAGAGTTAATAAGCCCCGATACACGGGGGCGCCTTTTACATTTCATCGAAATTTATCGAGAGCCTCCTCGAAACAATGCGCCATTAAAACCGATCGGCTCGACAATCGGATCGTCCCACCAGCCGGGCTTAACACAACGCGAATTCTCACTTCTGCCAGAAGTGGACCGCCTTTAAAAAAACAGAAGCGCAACCCCTCCTCCTCCCACCCGGCACCGGGGCATTTACGATCCTCCTCCGTCGTTTATCGCCACGCACCCCAATTCCCGGCGTCGCCCTTAAACTTTCCAGGCCGCGCGCGCGCCGCGCGTCTATATAGGCAAAGTTCGAGAGCAGCTGACGGTCGCAGAATGAGACGGAGAGTGAGAGAGGGGCAGGGCAAGGTCCCCGTTTTCGCCGCGCTCCGCGAGTCAGGCGGTAGCCGGCGACTTGTTATGCGCGCGCTTTAAAAGCGAGTCGCCTGCTATCGACTGCTCGCAATCGCCGCCCGGAGATAAGATCGCCTCTCTTTCTCCGTCTCCGAGAGCCGCGCGAGAATAATAAAGCGCAGTAGGCCGACGAGCGCCGATAATAATAGAAACGATTCTTTCTCTTTCCCTCGCCTCCCCGTTTCGCCGCCTAGTTCAGGGCTGCGCGCGCGCGGCTGTATATTTTTCTCTCCCGATGCGACGCTCGCTCGCGGGCGATAGTAAAAACTGCGCGGGGCGGCGGCTTCATTCATAAGGATACATCGGCGACGCGCGGCAGCTCGTTTGCGAGCCGTGCGCGCGTTTCGCCTGGAAAAATGAAGGGACACCTATATTTTTGTGTGCACCGCGGGCAGTCCTTGCTCGCGCGGGCACTCTGGCAAAATAAAAGCAGAGAGAGAGAGAGGAGGCGCATGAGCCAGTGGTGTAAGCTCCGAGAGGCGCCGCGAGTAGTGCGTCATCTCGCCGCACGCACCGCACGGAAATAGAGCTCCGAGCGTAAAAATACAACCTCTCTCGCTATCTGCTTCTTTCTTTTTTTTTCTTCAATTAGGAAATCCCGATAGACTCGGGGCCCCGGCGCCGTTAATCCGCTTTCTACGCTCGTAATCGGCGGGTTGTCGACCCTCCTCTCTCCCGGCCTCTCCGCGCCTCGAGGAAATCGAAAATCGCCTTTTTCCCCGAGGAAGGCTCATTTTTCCGCGACGACGGCGAGTGCGGGCAAACGAGAGAGGAGCGAGAGAGAAAGAAGGCTTCGTCCTCTCTGGCGACGGGGCAAAATTAATATTTCAACGGTTTCGCAATCTTCGACGCCGCGGTACGACTTCTTTTTCATAAAGCCCCCCCGGTTGCACGGCGCCGCGGATGGAGGAAGATATTATCGCGGCGCTTTTAATGAAGATTCGCACAAAAGTTAATTGAGTCACCTCGTTGCGCAAGACGCCGTACTCTTTTAAAAGCGTCGCGAGGAAAGGGAACTTGTCGTCGGATATTTGCGGCAAAGTGGCTATTTAAATAGAGTCTTCGCAGTGGCGGCTGTGTGTGCGTTTGTGTGTCTGTGTGTGCGTGCGTTCGATGTACCGCGGGGCGTCGTTATGTTTCCACGCTCGAATCCGTCGCTCCTCGCGAAAAACACGATCGTCGCGCCGGTAATTTATCCGGCCGCTACGTCTCTCTGTCTCCTTTCGGCGTCAAAATTTCGCTCGACGCTCGTTACTCGCGAACGAATCGATCGGCCGCGCTTATCGGGCGGCGGCCGACGCTCTCCCTCCCTCGAAAAGGAGGACTAACGAACGGCTCTGTTTTCTGCTTTCAGATAGGCCAGAGGTCAGAGAGCGATCCTGCGTCGTCGTCTCGTCGCGAGGAGGGGGAGAGCGAAGGATGAAGTGACAGTGAGCGACGCGAAAGCGGACAGAGGGACAGAGAGATATATACATATATACAGGGAGGGGGCGATGACGAGGTCGGAGCGCGCGCCAGAAGCAGAAGCAGCAGCAGCCAGGCCGCCAGCCTCGTCCTCCTCCTCGTCTGCGGCGGGATGAGGCCGACCCGGCCACAGCCCCTCTGCCCCCCCCCCACGGGAAATAGCAAAAATTCGCGAGCCCAGCAAGGTGGATAAGACGAGAGGAGCGGAGAGTCCTCTTTAAATATACGCTCGTCGCTCTCAGATCCAATTTTTACGAACGCCAATCGTAGAGGCCGAAATACCGGTACGAAGATAGGAGATTAATGCGCGTGCATCTCTCGCTGTGTGTGTGTGTGTGCATAATTCCTTTCGGGAGCGGTGCTAAAGTGCAGGGATAACAGAGAGAGAGAGAGAGAGAGAGCGGAGGTTCGAGAGTGGCGGCCTTCGAATTTCGGAGCGAATTTCAATTCGAGCCTCTCCTAACTATCCGCTCTCCGGGAAAAACATCTGCGCAAACGAAAAATCTGCGGAGCAGCTGCTTTTTCAGTTATTGCCTTGCTCTCTTTCTCCCTCTCTGCAGCGGTGCAAATATTTTCGGAAAATACAGTTAATATCGCCGCCCGCGGCGAAGCTCGTATTTTTCTCGCCGACCGACGTCGGCGTTTCTCTGTTTTTTTTTTAATCCTCGCGTCGAGCGTTAAAAACAATATCGACGATCGGCCGCCGCGGCCGGAATAACAGGACGAAAATCGACCGAGACGAGGCGGCTGGCGGAGAGATTTTCCCCCCGCCACCTGCGAAAAAGCAGCAGCAGCAGCTCGTTAGCGCGCGTCTCGCGTCCTTATTCTCCGCGAGCGCGGAAAACACCGCTCCGGCGCTCGGCTCTGCTGCTGGAAACTGTCGGCGCGTCCGTGTGCGTGTCGGCTCGCAACGAGCCACTGACCTTCCCGCGGAGCGCAACGGCGACGCGGCCAGTTGCGCAAGATGACTCAAAAAATCTCTGCCGCAGCCTTCTCTCTCTCTCTCTCTCCTTCTTTTTCTTGCCTTTGTGCGCTCTCCAAGTTCAAGAGTCCCCGAGCGAGGCCGCGAGCGCGAGATCTCCGATTCCCCGAGACTCGAGGCGAGTTTTTTTCGAAAAATAAAAGAGCCGGGCCGGGCCGGGCCGCCTTATCGGAGCTCGTCAATCCCCGGTGAAATCTGTATACGCATGACGCGGCGCGATTTCGTTATCTGCCGCGGAGCGCGAATGTACGACCTTATCTGAAATTCAGCGGAGGAGAAAAAAAAAAAGGAAAAAAAGAGAGCCCCGCACGCTTTCGTTTATCGCGCTCGCCATTCAAGGCGACGAGAGGTGAGGCGAGGAGAGGAGAGAGAGAGAGAGAGAGAGAAAGAAAGAGCAGCTGCGCGAGTCAACACTCTATTAACGCCTCTCTAAACGAATCGTAAAAAGCGGCGATGATGCACCAGGCTGGGATTTCGAGGATGTTTTTTCCCGGCGACGTACCCAGCGAATTTAGGCTCTTATCTTAAGTTTTGAAATTCGAGAAATAAGAAGTAATTGCGTATATTTCTCGCGAATCGTAAAACCGATGATAATCGCGGCGTGCAGCGTTCAATTTATCAGATTACGATAAGCGACGCGCGGGAGGAGGGGGGGTTTAAAAGGTTTTTTTTTTTTTTTTGTTTAGAAAGCTCGCATTCCTCTCGAACGACCGATAGCACGTACTTACGCAGTATCAATCGAAGCTAGAAAACTAATCGAACATTTTTCTTTACCCCCGCAGAAAAGTCAAAGCCTGCGGTCTCGAAGGTGCGGTGTGAACACTCGGCGAAACGAAGACGGCAATCAGACGACGAGTGCGGGTGCAGTGCGCGACGTGTTTGTGTGTAAATAAGGCATGCGGAGCAGCAGCAGCAGCAGCGGCAGCAGCGACGACGACAGAAGCAGCAGCGGCGCCTACCAGAGAAAGTGCAAGGAGTGCCGCGCTCAAATATGAAAAGAAAGTGGCTCCTCGCACGGCCGTAGATGTTACATTCACTGCGTATACGAGGGGAGGAGAGGTGATACACCCAGATAATGCCTTATCGCGACTTCTGAAATATAGAGAGAGAGAAAGAAAGAGAAGCCAGAGTTATAGAGATAGAGATATATATGTACAAATGCCGGATCGACGCGTCCGTGGTGGTGCGCCCTCGCGAGTACACGACGCGTAGAGGACGTATGCCGCGTCTGACCACGGCCTGCAGCCCGGCAAGCGGGACAGCCAGATCCTGAAAAGGGACGGCCTAAGAGCTGTCCTGAAGCCGCCGCCACTGCAGCCCTACTATTCCAAGCGGCCGCTTCGACCTTCTTCACGGCGCAGCTGACGTCATTACGTAAGTAGCATGCAGTCGCCTCATTTTTCTCTCCTCCGAGTTCAAAGTTCCCGCGAGCTCTTTTTTTTTTCCCCCCCCGCCGTAGAGATAAGCCCCGCGAAATATGAAAGTCCAGATAATGAGGGAAAAAAAAAGGCCAACCGCGCGCTCTATAAATAATTGAAACCCGGGTGATTTGCGCGGCGCGATAATCTCGCTCCGGGGATCGAAGCTCAATTATCGCCACGCGAGCCGCGCGCCCGGGATTTACTTCGAGCTGCCCCTTTTTTTTTCGCGCGAAATTTTTACACGCCAACCTCTACGGGGGCCTGATGACGAACGCTGCGAGCTCGATAATTCAGAGCGAATTTTCAGCTTCGCGAACGAGAGCCGGAGAACGTTCGTTCGGAGCGCTTTAGCCCGCGTCTCTCTTACTTCGGCAGATATCCCTCTCGGCCGGGAACGTCCAAGACGCGCGTTAGTCACGCTTATTACGAGTTTTTTTTTTTTCTTTTCCTCGGCGCCGGGATTTACGACTGGTCTACAACCTCCTGCCCCATAAAACGCGTTAATAACGCAGAGCTCAACGAGTTCACCTATACGACGCGAGCATTGTTCCGAGGCGCTCGTAATTAAATTTCAGCCGTTTAAGGCCGCTCGCGCTCAATTTTTCCCTTTCCCCGGCGAACGAATCCGATGAAAAATCCCCGCCCCGTTCGTTTTTTCTCGACCGAAATTTATTTTCATCCGCCGCGGTCGGCAAACGAAAGGTATTGGATCCCCGCGACCGATCCTTCAACGCCGAGTCGATGTTTACTCGGCTCGCCTCCTCCGCCGGGAAACGCGTCTCGCGCCGCTGACAGTTCGGCTTTAATGTCTCGGCGGAGGGGGGCATTTAAGGCTCTCGCGCAATGTTTGGACTACCGATCGGGCTGCCGGGGCGGCTCTTCCTCGTTTTTTTTTTTTTTCGCGCCTCGATGCGTCGGTAATTAAACTCGGCGATGAGTCACGCGAGCGAATAGAATTCAAGTGCCGCCCGGCCCGGAGTTTAATGCACGACGACTGACGTGGCTCCGGACTCTCTTGCACTGTAGGCTAATTTTAAGCGCGCGAGCCGAGGCGGAATCGAGTGCCGCCGGATCGATGGCGGGGGGGGGGCCTTTTATTGCCCGCGAGAGCCGGGATTTCACGGAATGTTTTCAATTTTCTTCAAAGAGATAGAGGAGTCTGCTTTTCGAGAAAAAAAAACGCCGTCTTCCGCTCTATCGCCGACTGCTCGATCGAGTATCGAGGCTCGAGTGTCAATTTATATGGCTCTTTTATTCGTTGCAAAACGATTCGAAACCACTGTCAACAAGGACTATGCATCGGCCAGTCGAAACTGTTTAATAAAAGAGAGAAAAAAAAAAACACATTTATTCCCGAAAATCCGCGCCTGGAAATCGGAGCCCCCGACTGATCGCTCTCGGTCTCACCGAAAGCTCGACGAAAAAAATCGATGACCGGGTCAGTCCCGGCGAAAAAAGGCTGGCCGGGCTCGAACCCGACTGCCGGGCGAAACGGTGAAGGGGGGGGGGGTGGTAGCTCGGGGAGGGAGACAGATTTATTTCGCAGCGCAAATGTAACGAGAGCGGCCCGGGCGATTATCCGCCTTCGCGGGGCCGAGCAAGGATTTTTGAGCCCCCCCCCCCCCCCCCGCCC
>UCOM01003354.1:0-18454 GCA_900474385.1 Ormyrus pomaceus | reverse complement strand
GGGGGGGGGGGGGGGGGGGAGTGACTCTCTCATTTGTATAAGAGTGTGTGTGCGCACGGGATTATCTCGTGCATACGGGAGGAAGGTAAGCAACGCACTCGAAGGAAGTGTACCGAGGGGACTTTGTCGATCGTTAAAAATCCTTTGTTATAGCCTCGCCCCTCGGCCTCCACTTGCCCGCGGTTATTTGTCTAATTGAGCTTTATCTGGCGGTTTTAACGCGAATCGCTACGAGTACACTCTTTTTTATACTTACGAAGTTTGTAGATTGCCTGAGAATGTGCTTGATTGTGCGAATGAACGTTTGCAAACTTCAAAATTAACATTAAAACTGGTATGATACATTTGCGTTAATGAAATTTATATAAGCACTTGAATCAAGCTCTATAATTTAACTCGGATATCAGAGTTAATACCTGTGTATAAGTACGCGTATAAAGTAAAGTTTTTGACTATGCAAAACTTGCACGAGCATCAATTAGGTTTCGAATCAGAGTTGTTTCGCTGCACAAGAAGGTTAATGTGAAAGTGCATCTCACTATTGAATATCTGTTCCTACAGTTACCTGCTCTTCACTTGCAGACATACTCTCTCTATTTGCCAAAAAAGAAAAAATTAATTATTTCCCATTTCTCATTACTCCGTAAAACTGCGATATCCATTAAAAAAATTTCTCTCCGCTCTAAAATTGGACGGGCTCCAACAATAATTCCTCATAATCAATCTTATTTAAAACAGCAATATGCGTAAAAGCGCTTCCCCTCGTAACGCCGAGAGGCCGAGTCCTTCCGCAAATAAATCCGGAATTAAAATCCCAGGGAATTCCAGGCTCGCCTCTCTCTCTCTCTCCGCTCGCGATTCGATGAATCCATCGTGTCGGTCGCAGATCGGATTAGAGTACACAGAGGCGGCGAAGGGAATGGCCTACCAGGCGAGCCAGACGGAGAGAGAGCGAAAATGGAGAAACGGAAGAGTCATTTGTACCACGAAGCGCGAGGTCGCGTAGTGATTGCGTGCGCCCCCGTGTGCATATCCCCCCCCCCTGACCCCCTCTCTCTTCTTGCTTGCGCGCAAAGGGGAGGCCAAGAGGCATACCGACACGCCAAGACGATAACTTTTATTCCCGATTACGGCGGAGAGCGCGAGGAATCCCCTGATTGAATCTTCGGCAAACGTTGCGATTCGCGGAGAGAAGTGGAATATGGATTTGGCAGATCGGCAGGCCTGACTTTACCCGCGATCGAGTGCGGATTCGCGAAGGGAGGAGGATTGTTTTAACGCGGCTGATTGAACGACGCAATAAAAGTCGGAGCTGGAATGTTTAATGACGCGCGGTAATGGCGGGGCTTAGGATATCCTAAAAAAAAATAATAAATAAATAAAAAATAAAAAAAATTAAAAAAAATATTGGATAAGCTGGCTATACGCAAATATCGGTAGCTGTCCATCAATGTCCGTTGTAATTACGATAAATTTTTGTATTCTCCGCCTGAACGAAACGGAAAGGAAACACACGTCCTAAAATAAAAATTTAAATATATTTGAATATAAATATATTTTGCTATATTGATTTTTGTTTACAACGAACCGAAAGTGAATAATTGAAATATTTTTTAGAATAAGAACAAATAATCATGGATTTAGCTTTTAATATGTTTCTTGCGTTACACGTTTTTCCTCTATAAAAGTTTATATTGGAATCATAAGCTGTTTCATACACGGAAATGTTTCTCTTTGAACTTTTGCACGCTTTAATTATTTGCGTGTCCTTGAAACGATGCTACTTTTGGACCTTTATATTTCACTTTATTACAAATATTCTCAGAGTACTACCAGATCGGAATTTTTTATTTATTGAATTAGCAAGCCAATAAGTAATTGCTTTTTTTTTTTTATTCGGAAATGAATTCAAATTCACTAATATATTTTTATCGGATGACAAAAGAATAAAAGTTCGAAAAATAATTTTTCGTTTTAAAATTTTTTGCAAATCATACGATACACGCTTAATCCGAGACGGAAAAAAGCTTTATACGCGCGTAAGCAATATGCAGCCCCGGCTTTATACAAATCATTAAAAGCAGCTTCGCAGTTTTAATTCCACGAACTTTTGCTCTAGTTTTGATCCGGGACGTAAGTTTTGATGTTCGAGCTCATAAAGCCGCTTCCGAGCGCCCGTACGCATATATAATGCCCGCGACACGTTGATTTACCGAAAAGAATAATTCTCCGGCGAAAAAGCAAATTTCTTTCCCAACCTCGCAGTCGTGCGGCCAACTATAAAGAGGGGGGGAGGGTATATAAGCTCGCATGCATGTCGAGAAGAAGCAAAACAGCGCTGGAAAATTGCGCGCTAAAATCGTTCGCTCGGGGCGAGCTGACGCTTTTCCCTTCCTGCTCTCTCTCTCTCTCTTTTCGTGCTTTATTTGCTCCTCGAGCAGTTATAAGACGGGAGAGAGAGAGAGAGAGAGAGCGATCGAGAAAGCGAGAGAGCGAGAGTCAAAAGAAAAAACAATCTCTGATCACCTCGAAGGCTTGTGCGAGAAAAACAAGAAGAGAGAAGCTCCTGGCAAGCTCGATTTGTAAGAACCAATTCGTTGTTAATAAAACAGAATTAAAAAAATAAAGAAAAAAAATGTGCTCGGGCTCAATAAGAGAGAACGGGGAATGAGGGAGAAAAAAAGAAAAAGGGGGCGAATGCCGGGCAGAAAAATTCTGCGAGAGAGAAGGAAAACCTATTTACATGGTGTAAAGTGCCAAAGTTTTAATTGAGTTACCGCTCGGCCTTGGTTTTCTCGTTATTTTGCAATTATAAAATATAGATTATAATCGTAAAAAAAATAGCGATAGGAAGAATTTCGCTGAGTCCGGTTTGATGCTGATTGAAAATAAATTGTAATTGTAAAGAGTAAAATAAAAGAACAGATTATTACTGGTAAAAATAACGCATACAGTATAAACAAATTGACAAATTTTATTTGCTTTTTGCTTCTATAGAAAAATAACTTGTCGACTTACACTTTTAAACAATTCCCAAAGTATAGAACAAAAATCACGCGAGAGTTAATAAATACACTGTAAATAAATCACAAAGATAAAACTTTCTTCTCATTTTATTTCCTACACAAAGCAAATCCCCATACCCGGTTGACTTTATAAATAAAATCCACCCTTCTCTAAAAAAAAAAAAAAAAAACACAAGTCTGGCAATCAATCTCCAACTCGAGAAATCTGTCATCAAACTAAGCAAAACAGGGGCGGCGCTCCGTGGAAACAGAGGCGACAGATGAAAAAAAAGAAAAAAAAAAAAAGAATCGTTGCGCTCGGAAGGAAACCAAAAATGCGCAGCGCTCGACGAGGGAGCAAGAGAGAGTGAGAGAGAGAAAGCAGCGACGGAGAAGGAAGCGAGTCGTCGTCGCGGTACGGAGGAACAATGAGCCTAGGAGGGGGGAGAGCTCGACGCGCGCGGCGCATTGAAACTCGTGCGGGGAAGGGTTGCGGGGTACGTTAGAATGCGCGCGCGATTTTAAGTCTTTATTGAACAAACGTTTCTGCGGCGGGAGGAATGTCGCTCTGCCGGGGGGAGCGCACCGCGATTGAGGGATGAATGGCTGCACTTGCGCACGACCGGGTAATAGATGTTGCAGAATGAGCTTTCGGCTTCCCCGACGAGCTGGAATAACTATACTATTATTAATTGTAAGCTCACGAGGGGGTCGTTGTTTTGCCGTGTTATTTAGGTTGAAAAAAGCTTGCACGGTAAAGCGCATTGAGAAGAATAAATTCCCGGATTCGCGCTGCTTGGAGAACGATGCTTTCACAAGATATTAATATATTTCACTTCGACAAACAGAATTTCATGTGCATTTTCTGCGAAGCAGCTAATAGGAGATATGCTTTCTCCATTGTCCATTCCAGGTTGTACGAAGGGGGAAGAAAGCGACGCGCGACGCGGCAAATTCTACAATTTTCACAAAAGCCCGGAGAATTTTTACATTGATCTATTTAAAAAGATGAGAGGCAGCGAATGCTACCTCGAACTGGCACCTGAAAACAACTCCGGGGACATCCCCTTGGCACCGAGCACATCCCCGGCCCGACAAAGAGGGGAATCCCCTTGGTACTCGCAATGAGGGGTCTCTGGCGTGGTAACCGGCTGCTTGGTAACCGCCTGGGTAGCTGCCCCGAGGAAGGATCCCTCCACTCTCGCCTATGGCCCAGCAGCCGGCTGGCCCCTAGTTTATCTAAAATTTTTATTTTCAAATCGCAGATAACATCTTAAACGTCCCATTTTTTTTTTTAGTAAAAAAAACTGTAGTACGAACTTTGTAAGCGATTTTTAACTATAAAGTTTCTAAGGACTCTTGTAAAGAATGTAATAACATTTTCCTTATAACCTCGAGTTTTTGAACTGCCGCTTGAGATTAAACGAACGCAATATGTATAGTCTTTCGCTAAATTAAGTTCAAAATTTTTCAAAAACCAATTGAAACATTTTACTTTTACGGTGTCGCTTCCCTTTACTCGGAATCACATTAAATTCTCAGAATTACGCCGAACCAAATCCCATTCGTATAGAAAAATCTGTATAAACGACGATAGCATTGCATAAAACTTGACGCTCCGCGTAACAAAGCGAATCCCTAAAATAAAACCGCGCTCAAAAACCCGCATAAAAAACTTTTCAAACCGCTCGCTCTCTCCCCGCCGTCTCCGGCAGACGCACCTGCAAAACACTCCTCCGCAGCGTAAAAATAACGCTCAGTCGTTGAAAAAAGAGAGAGAGAGAGTCAGTCGCCCCGGCTCCAATTGAAATCATCGCACGCGTGTCTCGGCAGTTCCCGGTCTTTTAATTTCATTTCCCCGGCGCTTTTTTTTCCCTTTTTTTTTTTTATTTAACTCGTCTCTGCCGTTTCGGCAACTGCGTGTCGCGCGCGCGCACTAACTGACGCGCAGCGTTTCAACGTCGCAGGGTGGAATTGCGGAGAGCGGCGCGTCGGCGCGGTAAATCAATCTCGGCCGGTGAAAAGCGGAGGCAATAGACGCGCCGAGTCTACGTATGAAAATTAAAACGGTATATCACGGAGAAATCTGGTTAGCCGAGGAGCTTTAAAAGAGCATTACGGCCCGAGGTGAGATTGTGAGCATTTCGCTAAACTAGCACCACCGACGCCGCCGCCGCCGCCGCCACCGACGCCGCCGACGGAAGAGAGAAAGGAGGAAGGTGCTATAACGCCGAGAGTAAAGTCGTATTTGTGTCGAGAATTCAGACGCCGGTATATTTCATTGTGCTGGCCTGAAAATGTTTTCGCTCGGCGCTCTCTCAGGGGGTAAAGGGAGAGAGAGAGAGAGAGAGAGAGAGAGAGCCGTTGAAAGAAAACCCCACACTACGGTCTAGAGGCTAATGAAATGCACTTTGTGTCATTAACGAGAGAAGGCAAAAATATGAATGAGCCCGAGTGCGCGCAAGGCTCGCAGCTCGTTTTTCTCCGCTTCTTGCGCGCGAGTGTGGGTGTGTGTTTTTTTTTTTTCGTTTCCACCGCTGCAGCGCGCTCTCTCCTTCTTTTTGTTCAATTGTCGCTTTGAAGATTCATTGACACTTTGCGTCATTGTTTGTTCCTCATTTGCCCCGCTCTGATGAAATAATGCGCCCTGTCGCGATTGGAGTATAATAATAAAGGGAGCTCGCAAAAAAAAGGTAAAAAGAAAGGAGAGAGGGAGAGAGAGACAGAGAGAGCGGCAAGGAAAGAATAATGAATCTCGCGGCGAAGCACAATGGCGCAAAGAGGCCGTGTGTACGTAGCCGGCGAATGAGAGCGTGGAAAATTAAATTAAAATTCTTAGAGACATGACGAGCGGAGCAGGAAGGATGACAAATGATGTATACGCGCGGAGGATATTATTAACCCGACGGCGAAACGCGCGATTCGTCAGTGACGGGGGGGTGGAGGACCTCCCCCGCGCGTCGGTGAGCATTTGTTGTTGCTGCTGCTGCTGCTGCTGCTGCTCTGCCTATTGCGCCCGAACGAAGAAACAAAGCAGAAGCTCGCGGACCCGCGCACGCGACACAAATTCGTGCCCCGAGCCCGGATTCGAGTGAGCGTGATTACACGAGGCAGCTGTCTGTTCGCTTTGCCCTTTCCCGAGTCTATTTCGATCCTTTATTCCGGCGCTCTTTCTCAAATTCGCTCCCCTTCACTTTTTTCAATCGAATTTCGAGGTTACAAGTGTATTGCGATGGGATAAAAAAATTGTATTACTTCTAGCGCTGTTTCCGAATGGATAAGATTATGTTTCGCGCGCCTCTCGGAACGTCGTGCGAATATCGCTCGAAATTCGTTAAATCGCTCCTCTGCCGCGCGAATCGGCAAGAACAACCGAACACTTAATTATGCAAAGCATCTAATTAAAATCTCGCGAGCTCGCTCATACCTGAATCTCTCTGTCTCTCTAAAAATAGCTTGAATCCAGATTGAATTAGCCCGGGGAACACGCACCCCTCTCTCTCTCTCTCTCTCTCGAGCTCCGCTATAACTTTGAAAATTCGGCCGTGCTCATACACGTCGTCCTCCTTACGCTCCGTCTGTTCTCCCCGACTCTCTTTGTTTTTCTTACGAGCGGCGCGGCCGCTTTACGTGGCGCGCGCGCGCGGCTTCCTTCATTTAATTGAATAATTAAGGAATGAGCTTCAGCCGGAGACGGAGACAGAAACACGTAGCGAGATAAGGGTAACGCGCGCCCGGAACAGATGCACCGACGGCTCTTGGCTCTTAAAGAGCCTCGAGGGGAGAGAGAGAGAGAGAGAGAGAGAGAAAGGCAGGCTATCACGAACGTGATCCGAAAAGGACGCATCCGGCGACTTTTTCTATTTCTGGCCTTTGTTTCTCGGGCTCTCGCTCTGGCGCTTTTAAGAATATGGTGAATGGCGCAGGCGTGCCGCTGCTATTTATGCGATTCGGCTTGTTTACTGTTTTAAATCCCTGACGAGCGAAAGACTTTCGAAATATTTTATGGAGGACGAGAGTTTTTGTTGAGCTTTCGATTTGTATTTTTAAGCGCCGGCTTCCTTCCCCTCGCGTTAAACATGCAAGGAGTTCTGTACGTTCGCGCTCTTGTTTTACATAAAAAATATATGTTCAAAGCATTAATGATTGCACGGTGTATTGTGTGCGGTAAGTAAAATAATAAATTTCCAATATTTGTAAAGTAAACCTTTTCGGATTGCAACCGGAAAAACTTTTTTACCTTCGCGTGCATTAAATCGAAATATCGAAGTATCGGCATAAAACAGCACTGTATTTAATAAAAATACACCCCAATGAATCTTTGAAAAACTTTACCGCGGGCTTTGCTGTAACTTTATGCGTTATTTGGACAATCGTGCACAGTCGGGTAATTTTAAAAACGCATTTTATATATTTACCGAAAGAATCGCGGCTCCCTTTGAGCGAAACGGACGCGCGAAATGGAATTATCCGGAGCGAAAACGGACTCGTCGCGGCCGGTCATCGGCTCCTCTCGCGTATCGCTCGGTTTCAATAGCAAGCGCCAAGTGCACGCGTATATGCGCGAGGCAATGCGGAAGGGGCAGCCGTAAATCACGAGGTAGGAAGACGGCGTCGGCGGCCGGGTTATTAGCAGGATAATTACGCAGCGCGACTGAAAATGCTTTGTTGGTAATTAAAGAGGAGGCGAGAAAGGCGGCGAGAGAGGGAGAGAGGTACGGGCAAACGGGCGCCTGCTTACAGTGCTTCTCTCGCGCTCGCGGGACCGTCTATAGAAAAAGGAGAGAAGTCGGAACGGCCGGGAGAGCTGTGCGAGTTGCTCGATAAAGAGGGAAGGAACGCGGGCGGAGGGTTGAGAGAGCGGAGCGGCGGGGAAATGGCTGCTTATTATGTTGTACGAAGTGCGAAATTAACTGAGCGGAAAGAATACAATTACAGAAATGTGTATCACTGGATAATTATCTGCGAAGCTCTTCGCGTACTTGCCCTCATTAATTATGAAAAAAAAAAGACTAGGAAAATAAATTTATTTTTCGGCCAGGGCTCTCGCCGATAATTACCGGGCGGATCTCTTCTTTGATACGCTCGATGCGGAATTTGATAAATGATGATCGCGACCCCAGCTGAAATAACAAAGCTCTTAATTGACGCGAAAGGACGCAGAAACAGCAATTGTCCCGACCGCCCCCCTCGCGATAAAAACGCGTTCGAATCGAGAGGTGTCAAAATTCACGGCTGAATAAAGCTAGACAATCAATAGCATTATTCGCCCGGGCATAATAGCCCGTAACAGGTGAGCACAAAGAGGGGTGGGGGGGGGGGCAGCGGCGAAAAGCGCCACAGATATGAAAAGCGGAAGCTCGTAGCGCGAGAACGCCGAGGGCGTCGCGGAAAACCGGCGATGTCACCAAGTGCCGCGCGGTGTTGCGGATTTGTCGAGCCGCATGATAAAAACGCCGTCGGCCCATTCACCGAGAGGCACTTGCCGAGGCTCGCTCTCTATACCTCTCTGCGCGCCTAGAAACTTGGCTGAAAAGGCTCGTCGCGCCGCTCGGGCAAAGTTGAATTAACTTGCGTTTTTCTGGCCAAAAGGAGAGGAGGATGTTTTTCAAGAATTTAATGAAGAGGTGGAAAAGGAAGGCGAGCATTGATGAAATTGGGAGTTTAATTAAAAATGGACTCCGGCGCGCACAACGATGTATACTTCTAGAGGATAATAGTATTAAATTACGTTCATTGTTGTTGATTTTAATTAATATTTTTGTTAGTTAACTTCAAGTGTTAGATTGCATTACTTTCGGTCGGCGAAGATTGCAAAAAGTTTCAACGGTAACTTATTAATTTTTTGAACAATTTCGTTTAATTTTTAGATAATTGCTCTCTAAATCTATTGAAGCATCAGAAGACCGACCAGTTGCTCGGTGTGATTAAAATTTTCAATTTTCCTAAACCCGAAAATTTTCTACCTCGACGCTGTGTTTCTCTAAATTAAAAATCAAGGGACAGGACTGCTTTCATATTAAAGAAAAACGAAACTCCACGCAACACTATTAACGAATGAAAAGTAATAGTCTCGTATCCGATCGCCGCGTGCACGCTTGTCCAACTTTCTCGCGGGCGAAATGCTATAGAGGTGTGTTATTTAATTTGGTCGCGGTTCGCAGAAAAGGAGAGCCTGCATTTACTCCCCGCGTTCTGCGCATATTTCCGAGTCTCATCGAATATTCCCAAGCTGGCTCGAATCGATCCTCAGAATATGAAGTTGACTTTAGTAAGTTTTACGAGCGTTTTCAATGTGGAAACGGATCGTAAGCGGAGTTTATGTATCGGAGCAGCAGCAGAGCGGCGCCGAGGACTCTCTTCTCTCAAAGAAAGCATCAACCATAATGCGAACCAGTAAAGGTTAACGATGCAGATACGCCGATCTTCCGATACAAGGATTAAAGTCTGCGGCCGGATGGCTCGAGGCCGAGTACGCCGTGCCCCTTACGCATTTTACTATGCCGCGTAAATAACTCATTAATTGTGCGGGTAATGGGTTTGTTGCCTGCCGGCACGGCGCGGCGCTCTATAGGTCGCTCTCTCTCTCTCTCTCTCTCTTTCCCGCTCCTGCGCGGCGGCCGCCGTACTCTCTTTTCGCGCTTATAACGCTTTTTTCGTTCGGCGCGCGTCGCCTCTTTTTTTCCGCGCGTCGCATTTCGAAACGAGAAGCAGATGGCCGCCGTAAAATTTGCGCGTAAATCTGCGCGTAGATTGCGGGTAAACAACGCGCGAATGTGGAAATAACGCTTTGCCTTTATCATCGCTCGCGGGGATTTATATTTGTGTAAAAGAGAAGATTGATTGTGGAGGGGCTTGGTTTATCGGCGCCGGAGTACTTTTTGTTGATTATTGCCGTCAATGCGAAATTTTAGTAATCAACCGCGCGGACATTACAGTAAATCTTGCATTAAAAACGTTATACCGGCGTTAACTCTTGATTTAGCGTTTTTGATAAGCGCTCAAATGTAAATTGTAAAAGGAATATATTAAGTTTACTGCCTCTTGTAAATACTGGCTCAACTATACGCAAAAACCCGTTTAAATAATCAACTGTAAAAAAAGGGGGCAATAAATCTAAAAGATACTGATTTTCTACGCCGATTAATTTAATATATCAATTATAAAAAATGCAGTTGAAAAAAACTTGGCTGTCAATGCCCAGAAAATCTTCAGCCCACAATAATCTCCAGGCAAAACCAAAAATTCTGTCAATGCTCCTTGTTTACTTGGCGAATCGAGTCCCGCTCTCCAAGTAAATAAGAGCCTATGAGATATATATAAATACCCCTCGGAAAGCAGGCCGAATCCATACAGACCCCGGGAAGGATATCGCGTCAGTCTCGCGTTTACATTGCGTATTTATCAGATTTACAGGGGCATTCTTCTCCGGCCGAGCCGACAAGACCGCTCCGGGAGGATTACGGTTACAAGAGCCAGTGAAAGCTCGGCTCGCGCGCCGAGGATCATTCCGGGACGCCTTCTTTTTCGCTGAGCTTTCGCGCCGGCAGCGACGTCCTCCTCCTCCTCCTCCTCCTCCACCCACCGGCCGGCGGGGCAGCGGCGGCGGCGGAATTGCGTTTCGTGACCGTCGCCGAGCAGACTTACGATACCCCCCGAGGCGCTACGTGCGGATTCGTACGTGCTAAGTCCGAGCCTATTATCGGCGCAAAACGCCGCTGTAAAACGCCCTGATTGATGGACCTTCTTTCTTTTTATCCGGGGCTTGGAAATTTACTGATTCCCGGGCTGTTTTCGGTTCCGGTGATGGTTGGATTATTTTAGAGTTTCTTTGTTTGAATATCCTCCTTGCTAAATGTTGCTTGTTTAATATTGAAACTCTACAAATAGTCTAAATTGTTATGAGCATTATTATATCGTGAATAAATAGTATATTTTATGAAATAGCTCAATCGAGATATACTAAAATTAAGGGTAATCCAATTTTAGAATGTTATGCAGAAGCAAAATGAGATCGATTTGAAAATTAACATATTTTATGCATTGCACTTTGATAGTTAAGCTGATGCGCATTACAAATTTACAAAAACTTTGACTCTTTCCGCGTAAAAGAATAAATTTTAAATTGAGAATTGTAAACTTTTCATAAGAAACAGCGACCATTTTTTCAAAAGCTTCTTATCTATTCTTCGTCGAAAAAAGCATTCTTAAAAATTATGTATTTATTTAAGTAAAATCAACTGTTTATTATTTGATAAGAATTTTTTTCGACCTAACGCTCAAGCCTATATTTATGATTATTCAAGCTTACACGCAAGATTTCCTCAATGTACAAATATTCTTTTGAAGCGTTCCGAAGAAAACTAAAGCAAAGAAGCTTACTCTTCGCAAGCAATTTTTTTCGAGGCTCCCCGCGCAAACCCTCTTCCGTTCCCTTTGCATTTTCTCTTTGTCTCGATCCGTCTGTCTGGGGCTCTCCACTGTCTTTCTTTATTGAACATCCTTCTTTTTTCTATAATAAAACGGCAACGAGCGCCATTAAAAAAAAGGGGGACGAAAGGAGCCCGAGGAAGAGTAAAAACCGGCGGGTAAAGAACGTAAAGCCAAGGAGCGTAAAAAATGCAAGTGCGAAAGCCGGACTATGACATTACGCGGAAGTTCGCGTGTATATATATATCCCGCAGAGAAAGGGGTATACTCGGAGTACTAAAAAGACGATACCCGCGCAGAGCCCGGGTTTAAGAAAAAAAAAAAGCGCCGCGGAGACGATCTATCGGCGCGAGGTCTCTCGGCGTAACGAGCGCCTTTTAAATATCTACGCAGAAAAGCACTTCTCTCTCGCGACACGCGAGCCGCGAGTTTTATCGACGCCCCGCAGCCGCCGCACAATGTCGTCATTACGGAACAATTAGCACGCCGACGTAATGGGGGGCGAGGGCCAAGAAAAAGACGAGCGACGAGCTTTTAATTCCCCGAATTATCAGTCGCGAATGGCTGCGCGCAATAATTATAGCCTCGTCGCAAAGAGAGAGAGAGAGAGAGAGAGAGAGAAATTCTGCCGCGCGTCGAAAGCGTCGAAATGAATATTGCAGCCGGCCCGGTTTGATTAAATTTGCGATTAGGGATTATTTGTACTGTCCCGCGCAATCGAATGCGATCTGCCTATTGGCCGCGCGGCGAGGAAAAAACGCTCGAGAGCGAGCTTTAATTGTTCGGGGGAGCTTTCGTTATATGGCCTGTTCGCGCATCAAAGGTCGTAATGAATGGCGGCGAATCGGTGCGGCCGCCGAAGCGAGAGCCCCAGTCTTTAATGGCCCCTAGTGACATAAAGGCATATTGGATGTCCGGGGGAAAATAACTAATATGCTCGAGGCTTTTAAAAGTTCATTTTTCCCATTAGCGGCGGAGAGCGGAGTATAAGTTTAGCAGTTTTCGAGCATTCTTCCGAACGGGAAATGAAATTTCGAAAATGGTATTGCAAAGTTAATTGATTTTTAGGGAATTTCTGCGGAAGAACGCTTTCGACAAGTTTTCTTGTAATTTCTCACTTTGATAAGCAAGGGAAAATTAATATTCCTTAAAAGCTGGGCGGGAGAGGCAAAAAAATTAGATGGAAAATTGAATTTTTAAAGTAATCGAAAGTTCACGTTTCACGCGGAAGCTTAATTACAAAAAGCTCGCCCGCTAAATAATGAATTTTCTAAAAGACCAACCTATATATACAAATCATAATTTACTCACAAAGCGGCATAGAGAAAATAATGCCGCAATATTAATAGACCCGAAGCGAGGAATGTCAAATAATTAATTGTCGCAGAAATCTATTTTTATTCCCGCTTCCCGAAGCATTCAAACAAAGACGAGCGACGGCCACATTAAATCTTTTTCCCGCTGGAAAGTGTCCCGAGATAAAAATCCAAACAAAGAAGAAGAAGAAGTGCGCGGGGCTTCGGAAGAAAAAAGCGAAAGAAGAAAAGTTAAAGGAACTCGGGGCTCGGGCGAAATCTCAACCCCCCCCCCCCCCTTCCCTGCCGCCTCGCGCGTTTGTTGTCTAAACTCCGTCGGGTTCTCGTCGAAATAGCCAGAAAAACGATTCTCGTTAGCGGGCGCCGCTCTCAGTAATGTGAAATATGCCAGCTATTCATAAAAGTTTTTCGAGAGCCCGAGATCACGGAAACTCGAGGGCTCGAGCGTAACCGCGGGGGCGTCAAGTTTAAGCGTTTGCCGAAGTACTTGCCGCGCGCGGTAGCGAGAGAGAGAGAGAGAGAGAGAGCGAGCGAGGGGCGCATGCGTGGCGGCGGCGGCTTGATTTATTTCCCCGAGCCCTGTGACAATGAGATGTTATCAGCCGTTACGGCACACGACTCGGCCTTTCGGAAACTACACCGGCGCCAAGCCATCTAGCTTCGAAACTGCCGCGCGGCGGCGGCGGCGGCGGCGGCGGCCGGTAATATATTATAACAGCTGGTTCCGTGCGTAGAGACGCGGTGTGTACGCGCCGCCGCCTCCGTGTGTACACACGCGACGCGGAGGGGGAGCGACTCTGTAAACGGCGCGCGGCCACGTGCCGTGTGTCCGACGAGAGAGAGAGAGAGAGAGCTCTGTGTGTGCATATACGTCCGAGCTGCTTGTTTGGGGAGTTTAAGAGATTCTCTCTTTTTTTTCCTTCCTCGCCTTCTTCCTCTTTTGAGAAGCGTCGCGGGGCGCTGTTTACGCAGCGAGTAAGTGGATTTCCAATTCGAATGAAAAATTAGTTCGGCTCGGCGGGGCGAGCAGTTTGTCCGCGATCGACGGGGTAAAGACGCTTTGCTAATAAAGTCGAGGGAGATCACGCTCGAGCGATGTATTACGGGGGATCTAATTTTTAACGGCTCGGCGTGTGTACCCTTTTAAGCGACCGCTTGATTTAGCGTGTCAGTGTAAACTTTGATAGTCGTTAGATTTCATCGCCGAGAATAGATTACTGTGTAAAGATGCGAGATAGTATGATTTATCGCGCGCGAGAGTTAAGCGCTCTTTTCGCTTTTAAACGCGGATTAACGAACTCTGTTTTGAAGATTCGTGCCACTAATAAACCAACAGATAAACTAAACAACCGCCTTTGCTTTCGCTCGGATTTTAATAGATATTAGCTTTCACAACATTATTAAACAAAATAACGTTCAATTAAAATCGACTTTCAGCACTGCAATATTTCGCGGCGCGAGTTGCCCGAGTATAATTATTAATATTTGTTGCCCCACTATAGATTACACGTCGCGCATAGATTTCGCAAATTTATAAAGCTATCGGATTAATTAAAATTAAACGAGTATTTCATTGCCCCCGCCGAATAAATATATCAGCGGAATATCTATTTCACCCGCGAACGCATAATAAAGCGTCGCCCCCGCCCAACACCCTGTCAACACCCATAAACCTTGCCGCAAGCACGCGTGCCTCGCGAGTTCCGCGACGCCCATCGCCAGGCCGCCGAGAAAGCGTATATAAAATAAGAAAGAAAAAAAAAAGAAAGAAAGCAAATACCGGCGCCTTCGCCCTAAACCCGCTCTCCGATCGCATCAATCTCCCCGCCGCGAGGAACGTAGGATCTCGGAAGGGGCTAAATAAGATAAGCCGCCGCCGCCGCCGCCGCCGCATTCCGGTAAAAAGCAAGTTATCCCCGCTCCAGTTCCCGAACAATGCACGCGCTCGAAGACGAGCTATATACGTGTAAGCTCGCGCCTCCGGAGATCGGCGATAAACGCGGCCGCGGGCAGATGTTATTTATTTAAATGGCCGGATGCCGGCACGCGATCGAGTGCCGGGCGGGGAGAGCTCATCGTTGGGGGACTACTCTCTGCGCGCAGCGCTCTGCCGGGGCGGAGCGTCGTCCTCGCGTCCCCCGGGTCGACTTCCCGCGGATTCTTATCGGCGCGCGGTGATCGCGGCCCGTGAAGCTTCCGGGGAGAGGAGCTAATGGCTGCTTTGCGGCTGTTTCCGATTTCCGACGGCGGTCTGCTCGAGTGCTGGGACGGTTTCGGCTTTTGCGCGAGTTTTCAGCGGGATATTCAATTCCGGGGGGGTTGGGGTAAGGTGAAGCGTTTTTTTGATGATATCGTGTTTTCGGGTTTGTACGTCATTTTTCGTTCGATTAAATGAGCGATCCTTTGCTGTCGCCGCGGTGATACCGCTTTATATGGAGCGGATCAGCTGCAAAAAGACCCTTGATGTTTAAGGATTCAATTACATGCAGACGGGTAGGTAGATAGTAATCTTAGAAGGGATCCTTTTTAGATACAGTTTATCTGCGGAGTTTCAAGCAAGATTTATCAAGTGACGTGCGAAATTGAAAAATTAAAAAGATTTCTTTTGTTACGAAAAATCATTTCGAAAACGCCGAATATCTGAAATGAGCAGTATAATTAATTTTGCTTTCGGACAACGAAACCTAATAAGTGAACAAAAATGAAATTGCTTTTGGTCCTCTGCCTCGGATGCATCGAGTATTGTCTTTCACGTTCAAGCGCAGAAAATGAAAGGCCAATTATATTCGCACGTATAATGAGATTAATGATCAGTATTAAATCCAGCGGATGTAGAGATTACTTTGAGCTGCAAATCGAAAATCCCGAAGATAAATTTTTGATACATTTTTAGAATGTGAAATATTATTTCAACAAATATTCCCCGATAATGCTTTTAAAAACTCTGTAGTAGTATTATACTGAAAAATCAATGAATTTTAAAAATCTCGCTTAAAAAGCAAGCTCGTATTATTTTCGCAAATCGCGAAATGCTTCCCTTTGGAAATTACTTGAAAATAGCTTATTATAAAGTGTAATAAACATAACAATAAAAAAGCGTTTCCAGAGTAACCTTGGAGTCACGCAGGTAATTCACCAAGTCGGAAAGCCTGATTCATTCCGGGGACCTTAGAAATCTTTTCCGCCAACAAAAAGGAAAACCGGTGGACCGGCCATACCAAAGAGGTTAAGACTCTTTGCACTTGCCTGCCTAACCCGAGAGTGCTTTTCTATAAAAAGCGTGTTTGCTATTATAGAAGCTTAATCGCCCGTCTAACATTCCCGGCTGCAACCGCCGCGTAAAACATTCTTTCCGCACTTCCCCCCTTTCCGGCGAGCGGAAAACTTTGCCGCGCCGATCCGGAACGTCTCTCTCTCTCTCTCTCTCTCCCTAAAATCCTGCGTCGGAGTCGCGGGAGAGCGCAAAACTCCGTGCGATTATCTCGCAACAAAGGCCGCGGCGATCGAGCAATTAACCTCGGCGTTACTGTGGCCGCTCTCTCTCTCTCTCGTTGCTCGCGGGGAAGATACAAACCGTACTCCGCGTCGCAGTCCATTCATTAACTCCCGTAAAAACGGTCCGCATTATAAATCCAGCGCGCGCGCGCTCCGGGCTACGGGACCGTAAACTTAACTTGGTTGCGCTCTCTACCGCCTTATCGCGCATCGCTTAGAACTGTATGAACGCATCCGAGCGCTAAACGAGTACGAGATTTCGGAATTTCGGGCAACGATCCAGAGAGTCTTCCTTTCTCTCTCTCTCTCTCTCTCTCTCTGCGCTCGTTAAACGAGGCGCGCACTCTTTTCTGCTTTCATTCGCGTTTCCAGGAGTAGGGGGAGGTGGAAACAAGAACGGCGAGCTCCCGCGGGCTGCTGACCTCGGCTAACCATACTGCACCCTCGAGTCTTTAAATATCACTTATGTAACGACGAGAGTGGACGTCCTTATGTGCCTGGGACGCCGCTGATGCATCCGCCAGCTGGCTTTTACGCTTTGACGCCGGGAGGCAGTATTAGGTTAACTTTAATTTTGAGTTGCGAGTCGGAGTGCGCTTCCCGGAAAATCGAGGACGGCGTTTGCGGCGAGATTTTTTGGCCTTTTTATTGGGGGCGGACTTCAATGATTCTCGGACAACATATTGTACGTAGCTTTGATAAGCGATGTTATTTAATTAAATTATAATTAAATGAATTTTAATCAGTTAAAATCAATTGCTTATCAATTTTCAGTTATTATATGTCGAGTAAATTGAATTTATATTCGATTAATTCCCGGTAAAACTCCTTTACAAAATAAAATTTATCAAAGCCAAGTGCTTTTGATTCATTTTAACATTTCAGCCATCAATGCCTTTATCAATATTTTCAAAAAGATATCGAGCTGTCCTATTTATAAAAAGAAATATCTAATTCACATTTTTATTCCTTTGTCAATACGCCCATAAAGAATCAAATTTAATATTATACATTGTCACGTAAATCACATGAATGCTAGAATATACGTTACACATATACGGCTGGAAAATTTCCTCCCTGCAGAAAATGTAGAAATGTCAAGGCGAAGCAACGTCTTACAATAAAAATAAATAAAATTCCCCTACGAATTTTGGTGCACCTATAACTTACATTGTACAACCTTGCATTTTCAAAATTTACGAGGCATCCATATTTTCAATACGTTGCAAGGCTTATTATTCCAATACTCATATTTTAGTATTTCAAACCATTAAAAATCCCGTACGAAAAATTGCTCACAATTTCCAAACGACTCGTATCGCGAAGATTATTTTCATCCGATTCATCAATCGATCCAACAAAGCTTCAATCCACACTCTCGCCTCCAAGCTCGACACGCTCAGCGACTGCGGCACAAGAGAGGCTCGGCGCAAAGTTAAGCTAATGGAGCCCGCCGAATGCCAAGGCTAGGCTCTCTCTCCTCAGCCCCCGCGAGAGGTGCATCGGCGAGGAGAGAGAGAGAGCCGCGCGATCGATAACAAAAGTTTGCCGCGCGACGCCGCTGGGAGCCTGCCTCGAAGGAAGCCACCTCCACTGTGCATCTCTCCCCGCAGCGGCGTCTCGCCCGACAGCTGCTTCAAAGTGCATTGTCGGAGACGAAGTGCCTCTCCCCTCCCCCCCCCCCCCCCGCGAGGATCTCCTCTCCTCGCGGACGACGACTGTCCGGCTCTATGAAACTCGGCGCGGCAATTTCTCGGGGGGGAGCTAAAGCAACAAGTACCGAGCCGAGCGCATTGTCGGCGAAGGCGTATAACCGATGCACCTCCTCGAAAGAGGATCAGAGGCGGGGGGGACTTTGTATTCGAGCTACCTCCGTGCTCTCTCTGCGATATTCTCCGCGCTGAATGAATATTGCTGAATTTTCTCTCGGGCGCGCGTGCGGATTTCGTTGAAAAAGCAAATGCGCCGAGAGAATTAAATTACACCGCCGAGCCCGAGGAGCTACTCTTTTTTTTTTTTTTAATGCCGGCGCGTGTTTTATTTCGGCTCGTCGCGCCGCGGAGACGCGCGCGCTTTTTTTTTCGGAGCTGTAATTCAATAGAGATTTTTCAATTAAAAATTATTAAAATCCTCAAGCGCCGCTTTTTATATTAAATCTAAAATTCGCCTGTTTAATTCAGCCGCGACGCGGCCGAATGAGGTACGAGA
>UCOM01003353.1:0-18488 GCA_900474385.1 Ormyrus pomaceus | reverse complement strand
ACACGCCAGACTTCTACACTCGACAAAGGTCAGTGAGCAACTGAACGACACGCACGCCGAAACAGGATCAGTGCCTCGATAAATAAACAAAAGACACTCGCCTAGAGAAAACAAGAGCGGTCGTCTTAATATCTAACATAAATTAATTATTATTTATTATTATTATTATGTAATTAATTGAATACTTTAATAAATAATTTTATACGTATAAAAATGTACAAAATCTCCGAAATAAAAGTCAAACTTATATTTGCATATGTTTTTAAATTTTTTCATACATTTGCATACGTTTCCGTATGTTTTCGTACAATTTTTATTTCCATTGGGGTACAAAAGGAATTAAAAAAAACAAACCAAGAAAAGCGTGGATAACAAAATGTCTAATTATTTCTTATAAAAAAAAGAGAGCTCGTATAAACTATGGAAAAAGAATCCTAAAAACGAAATTTTGAAAAAGGAATTTACAAAATATGAAAAAATATTAAATAAAGTAACAAAAGATGCCAAAATTAAATATGAAAAAAAAAAAAAAAAAAAATACTTGAGTCTTGCAGTCAAAATACTAAACAAATATGGAATTTTATAAATGTAAAGCTAATTAAAAAAAAGAAACATGATACTAAAATTGATTATCTAAATGATGAAAATGATAAAAAATTGGAATGGTTAATCTCATGAACACTTATTTTAGTAAAATAGATGAAAAATTAAGTCGAAAAATAAAAAACACTACTGGTGAAAAAATAAAAATGCCCCCTATTAATGACAGTACCATTTTCATCAGACCAACTATTGCTATTGAAATAAACTGTATTATAAACAAAATGAAGGAAAAATCTGGAGGTGTAGATAAAATAAGTACTAAAGTATTAAAAACAATATCTAGCTCATATACTTAATTTGTGCATTGAAAAAACTACTTGGCTTGATGTACTTAAGATAGCGGAGGTAGTTCCTATACATAAAGCAAGTGACAAACATGATGTATGTAATTACCGTCCTATATTTCTGATATCGTATATAGTAAAGATTTTAGAAAAGATAATATATGATAGAATATATAATTTAGTTAATGAAAATAACATTATAAACTCAAATCAATTTGGTTTTGTTAAAGATAGGAAACCAAAGATGCGTTAAGATTCTTATTTAACATAACGTATAACAAAATAGACAAAAATAAGCCAATAATAGTTACATCAACGAATGTAGACTCGTATAGAAGAACACTCAGGGGTATAAAAAGAGGACAAAATTTTGGCTAACATTTATGTGGCGGCATATAGGTTGGCTAACACTAGGACAAAGGCTTGTTAGCCAAAATTTCGTCCCTTTTTTATAACCCGTGAGTGTTCTTCTATACGAGTCTATATTCGTTGGTCACATTTCTAGACTTGGCTAAAGCATTTGACACAGTCAATCATGAAATACTATTAGATAAGCTGAAAAATTATGGAATAAGGGGCAATGCACTTAATCTATTAAGAAATTACTTAACTGATAGACAACAAAACAACATATTAAAATACAATATGTTTTAAGTGATAGCGGTAATTTAACTACAGGAGTTTCACAAGAAACGATATTGGGACCGTTATTGTTTATACTATATGTCAATGATCTCATAAACAATTTGTCAATAGGGACAATAGTGTCATACGCGGATGACACAGCAATTGTATCAACCAAAGACACGTGGAAAAATACACTAAATGATATGAATAGTTTATTAGAATACGTCAACAAATGGCTAGCCCTAAGCAAATTATCCCTAAATATAAATAAAACGGGTTTCATGCCTTTCAGCAGCTTTGTAATAGCGTACCACAGAATTTAGAAGTAAAAATATGAGATAATCTTATAGATAGAGTAGATAGTTATAAATACCTAGGGGTAACTTTTGATTATAATCTTAAATGGAATAACCATATTAATAACATTGTTAAAAAAACAAAGTATCTAACTTTAGTTTTTTATAAAATGGCTAAAATTATGCCAACTAAAACCTTGTTGATTTTATATTATGCATTATTTAACAATGTAATAAATTATGGAATAATTGCGTGAGGAGATAAATATATGAATAGTTTAAGACCATTACAATGCCTTCAAAATAAAATTTTAAAAATTATATTCAAAAGTACTTTTGCTATTAAAAAAAGACCTTTAAACATTGAACAGCTTTTTATCTTAGAATCTCTTTTATACAACTATGAAGAACTACAAAGTATATATGTAAAACAAGCAATAAATACAAGAAAGAAAAGCATACAACTGCCTAAAATAAACAAAACAATAAGCAACAAAAACAGTTATGTTATAGCTGTTAGAAGATATAACTCTCTATCTAATGAACTAAAAAACATAAGAAGAGATAAGGTAAAAATAAAAAAAAAATTTTAAAACTGGGTTGCAAAAAATATATAAATAGTGTTAATCTAAATGTACATTAATATGTTACATTTAAACATTTCAACTTTATAAAAAACTGTTACTGTATTAAGATAATGTATTAGTAAGTTAAGTTAGTATGTAAGTTTCTTTTTATCACCAGGCCTACGATCAGATAATTTATTTATCTATGTAGGAATACTATGTATTATTTTCTGGTTAAATAAATAAATAAATAAGTATTTAGTTTATTAAACGTTACAATTAAAAAGTGTAATCATTTGAAAATTAATAAAACTTAATTGAAAATATATTACAATTGAGGAGCCGGATCGAGAAACTCGCCCAGCGCTCGGCTGCGGCCAAAAAGACACGATAATAGGGTCAATTTTTTAAAGTCTGTAAATCACTTTTTAAAAAATACTATCATGTACAGCATAAAAAAACACAACCTTTTTTACATTTATAAGTTTTTGATTCGATAAATAGTTTCCGAAATAAAATAATAAAAAATAAAAACTGCAAAATTTGTATCGATCGGAATCATTAAATTTCGAAAATTAAATTGCTGTATCTCCGTGATATATGCATAAATAAATTTGAAATTTTCAGCATAGATAAAGTAAATAGAGCGGTGTTTGGTTCAGGCGGTAAAAGGTTCTTGCCTCCCAAGGCAAACATCGCTTAGGGCATGAGTTCGAATCCCCGTACGCCCGTATAGCAACGGCTATCTCAATTGATTTTAGGATGATAAAAAATGTCACGAAGGCTCTCATATTCATTTTTTATTGTCCTTCGTCTTAAATACAAAATTTGCACGCGCGAATTTTAGGTTGATTGCAATGGAATAATAAAAGTTGTAAATATACTGCATTCATTTCACGCTACTCGGGTTGTCAAAAGTTCAGTATCTAAAATTTTTAACTTTTTATTATTATTCCTTTTGCATTTCTTACAGGAAATTTTGAAAAGAATTGTACGATCTATTTTTATTCCGATAAAGCAGAAGGTGGGACTTATGCTTATACTCGGTGATGACGAGCCGTGAGAGAGAGCATCGGAGAGGCAGACGTAGGCGAGCCAGCAGGGGAGACAGAAAATGGCCGCGCGGAAAGATTTAAGCGGCCCACAAACAATTGCTCAAAATTCTAATAATTACTCACGTAGCTTGCTACGTTTATGCATGTTAATATCAAACTGATGGACGTCGTATTATTATAATTTGCAGTAATCCTTCATTGAAATAATTAAATAAATACCGTTCAAGAATATTATACATTTTATCTTGCATTTGTATTCTTTATTAAAAAATTTAGAAATGAAAATAAAACAAAATCTATTGTTTTATTAAAAATATGTAAATACAAATGAAATTAATTTCATTTGTACTAAACATTAACAAATTTTATTAACGATAGCAAAATCCAATTACGCTTCGAGAGTACTATTTCGTTTTTCAGGAATATAATTTCTCACTATAATTTAATTTTAATTCATTCAAATGATAATTATATCAGTTCTTAAAGCAAAAAGCGTTAATCTTTTACTTTTTAATTTAATAATTTGATTCTAAAGACTTAAATTTACAAATTTAAATGCCGTTGTCCTAAGAATCAAGGCACCAGAGCTTCGACAACGTTGTCGAATTTATCGCCTTACTATCGCTGCCACGAAACATACATTCTGCCGATTCGGCTACATTAACGTTTTCGAGAAAACGTTATCTTTATTTGTGAGTTTGCATCAGCTGGTCACTGACAATGAGTATTGCAAAGGAAGTAGGGTGCGATAGATAGAGAGGACAAAAATATGTACATGTAGAAATATAACAAACAAGGAAAAAGAATATAAAGTTTAAAATTAAAAAGGATAAAATAAACGAAAGGAAAAGATCAAGACTCGGACTCCTCAGAAAGCATTTTTCTGAGCAACCCAGAGTCCGTCATCTTAATAAAGTTTTACCTAAAAGAAAAAAGCCGCTGCCAATTATTTAAGCCCACAGAACGCGTCTGAATGTCACTTGTGATATAAAATATTCTTTTTTTTCTTTTTTTATAATGTTAAAGGTAATCCACTCAAAAATAGTTCCATGACTACTAACAGCGCTACCAGAAAGAAATATATAATTCTACCTAAAACTAAGTTAAAAGTTAGTAATAAAAGCAATAAATATTTTCAATCAATTACCAAACAAATATAAAAAACTAGATGTTAGCAAAATTTATAATCTAAATAAAATAAAAAAAGTGGATAAAATCTACTCTATAAAGTCAAATTATCACAAGTTACAAATTTCTGTTGGACTTGCGTTTTTGATCATGATGATAAAATACTAAGCGTACTTAATTATGCTCTTTTTACACAAATTTATCTATATTTATATACTAGTCTGTAAGCATTTTAGTTGTAAGTTTTCTTATTATTAGTATTGTATTATACCGGATCTATGTAATAGGTAATTTTATCTACCTCTGTAGAGATTTACAATTTTGTGGATCATTTCTGGTTCTAAATAAACAAATAAACAAATATATGATACTTACTGATTATAATAAAAACCGGCGACGTCTTCGTCGCTCCTCGCGCCGAATTGATCTCTCAATTATCACTTTGAAGCGATCTCGGCGCAGATACACGAGCATGTTAATGCCCGCCTGTCCAATGTTCGGCGTATACTCGGTCGTTTTATCGGGAGCCACGAAGAATAGCTGGTCACTGGCAAGTCTTTTTCGCGGAACTGACAATAAGAATATAGTCTATAGCCACTACTGTACATTAGAAATTCCGCCACGCACTGCTCTACATGTTCTGTAAATATGTACAAATACGGTCGGAGTCTTCACGCTCGTAACTGCAGCTCTAATATTAATAGATCATTATCAGGAGCTGGTATAGCGGCTACTTTAGAAGCACTCGCTTCCGAAGTAACGCTATCGCCACCTGGAGAATCGGTCTCCTGCGGCAGCATCGCGACTACTGAACGACGTAAACTCTTTGGCGTTTGCACTTTTTTCTCTAAGCAAGTCAGAGAAGAAGCGTCGGCTCCAGTTGCTGCGCGAATGCACCGGGCAGATCTCAGGTGACCAAAATTTTCTCACCGAGTGGAGCACACGTGAATCTGTTTAAAATGCTGATTAAAATGAGAACTTGACTTCTAAATCATTCTCAATTGAAATAATATTTCCGCCCCATGTGACTTTGAAGACGACACGTTTTGCTGATTAAAGTGAGAATTTCAAATAGAAGTGGAAATTTCCGTTGCAGTACGAATGCATTGACCAGACCTTGGGTGACGAAAATTTTCTCACTCATTTTACATGTTGTCAGCATTCGTTAACCGACGACTAAAAGAAGCAATATTATCTTTTTACTTCACCTGACTACCGTTTCAAAGAAATTGAAAAATTATATTCTTTTTTGTGACAATGAGACGGCGTCAAATTAGCTTGCGCTTAGAATTCGGTAAAGTTTTGCAAAGCGCATACTCAGCCACACGTGCATTCAAGGAAATTTCTCATCTATTTTACGGCGTCTTAAATTCGTATCAAAGAAAACGAAAAATTATATTCTTTTGTGGCAAGGATCAAATTATACTGCATTCATAATTCTATAAACTTTTGCAAAGACGCAATCTCAACAGTACGTGCAATTCTGGAAATTTCTTGACGAATTTTTCTCCATCGACTGCAGCGATCGAGCCATATATAAAGAAGAACGAATGCATGTTTCGCCAGTGCTTTTTGTTATTCGCTAACGAAAAGAAGTGCAAGAAAATGATTAGTGCTACCACTTCTCATGTCTTAAAAGTATTGCGACTTGCTTTAAGTGTAGCTAGGAAACCCAATCCTTATATAAGCACAATTTTTACATCAGTATGGTGTGATAATTTAAATAATTTATCAAAGGATTTATTGTTAAACAAAATGTACTTTTTACTACTTCATTGCACGCGAGTAGTTACGGCAACACTTTGGAGAACCCAAACATTACCAAAGTGTTGCCGAGTCAGCAAAGTAGACGGGGAGCATCGGGTGGCGGGCGGTGTGCACCTGCACGAGGGGAGTGGGGACCCTGAGAAAGAGAGAGAGAGAGAGAGAACTCGTGCGCGCCGCGCGAAATTTGGAAGAGCGGAGGAAGGGAGAGAGAAATATTTCTCGCGAAATTCGGGCGGGGAGGGGGGACCTTCGCGGATGATACGCGGAGAGAGAAAGAGAGAGAGAGAGAGCTCACATAGTCACGCGCCCCGCACATCTGTCTTTCTCAGCACTGGCGTGAGCGCTCGCAAAATCCGGGCGGTGAGAGGGGGATCTTCGCGGATGCTACTCGAAGATAACTCTTACAGACACGCGCCCCACACAAACATGCTCCGGGCATGTAATCGGAGTGCAAGAGATATTCAACGACTTTCTTACGCTCACGATTACCGTCGAAAAAAAAGATACAAAGCTCTAATAAATTATTTTTATTAATTTAGTAATTTTTTTAAACTTACCATTAATTCTTCTTTCACCTGGGGCAGATCCAACCACCCTGGTAAGGTCTCCACCGCTTAGTTTTGGGCGGTTGTAGCCAAAATGTTTTCTTACATTAAATAAAATATGTTACATAAATACATTCAAAATAAATTTATTTACGTAATTTTAGTGATTGATTTAAATTTCCGAAAGGAGAGTCTATATTTCTACGCGATTTACGATATTTCTCGTTGAAACGGTCGACCCGATGGTCTGTTCCAGCCAAAGGCTATCGAAATGCTGCCACTACAAATTCCAGCTTCCTCTCAACGAGAATTCTCTTAAATGTAGTCTTTCAACGGAATGTTCTTGCATTAAAAAATGGTATCGATAGGATCATGTTTTGTTAGGTGAAACTAGCAGTCATGCAATTTCATTTAATCCTTCCGCCATGTTGATAAATCTGGCCGCAACATAAAATAAACTGTTAGGTTTTTACTTTAATGAGTAAAAATCTACAAGTATTTCTTGTAGAAATAAGTATGGGCACAGTTAATCTTTAACGATACTCTAAGCTCTTTGGTTCTTATTAAATGTTATAGTTATCGTGTGATCTATTGACTTTCTCTTCACAATGAAATTCGGAGACTCCATTTTGCAAGGTCCGTTCTTTCTGAAAAACTGTTATTTTACTTAGCTTCCTGGTCATTTAAGTTTCCCAGTATATAAAAAAAATTCTTTTTTGTTTCATATTTTTTTAAATGTATATTTTCTTATCATCATTTTTGTTCGATTAAGCGTAATTCCGTGTATTTTTGCTTATATGTATATACTCATGCTTTATTATTGATTAGTATTGTTTTTGTATTATTACATATTCTATATTTTTTTTTGTATTTTGTATTTTTTTCCTTATTTTCTCTTGTACGGTTGTGTGTGCTGGGGCCAAGATGGATGTGGATGGTCTCCGGAATCCACGATTACGGAATAGCCCCGCAATCGACTCTTCCAGATCCACTCCAGATCTTCGGTTGATCCCGTTTCCAGCGGAAGCGACCTCAGTTTCCATTCACGGTTTCTGGGTGACGGCGCAACCCTCGCCAGAGGGGGATAGCGGTTTCTCTGATCGATAATCCGCTCTAACTCTTCCACGGCAGCCTTACTCTGCCAGGTCTCCTCGCTCTCGTTCCCCTCCACTGCACGTGAGACTCCTTTAGACTAATCCCGGTTAACCCGCGGGATCTTAGGAATCGTCCGTGTGCGATGGCCTCCGAGAACCGCCGCTCAACGGATTGTTCCGTACTATTGCTGGCCGGGTCCGGGTAAGGTTTTCCCGGTATCATTACCTGATTATGCTCCAATTCTTGGTGTAAGGTATCTATAAGTTCTTTATCTAAAACTTGTTTCCAATTCCTATATGGTTTCCTTTTCCTTTGAATAATCAAAATTTGGCAAAACTGTAAAACTGACAAGTATAATAGTATATTACAAATCTACGTAACGATGAAATACGAGAGACGAGTATGAGAGACGTCCACCGGCACGTCAATTCTCGAGCACTTCACGACAGAGAGTAAGTGCAGCGTGCAGCAGATTAGGCTGCTTCCCCTGCTTTTTCCAGCTTTTTCTCTCTCTCGCTCTCGTAATTGGAGACGGGGCTTGGCAACAAAGTCTAAGCGCTGAGACTTGCTACCTCAGCGTCTACTTCCCCCGCATTCCTGCACGTACAGGGTGGAAGTGGGAAAAATATCAGCAAAGTGTTGTTAGCTGCATTTTCGAAGTGAATTTCCACCTCTGACGTGTTGTCATTTGTTCTAGAATCACTTTCTGTCGCATGCGTCGATTCTTGGGTCGCTGGATCTATAGCTTCGTGAGCTATCCCGCTTCCTTTCGCTCAGGGTTCCGTGTTGTGCTCCTCTTCTGTACTGCTACTCGTGCTTGGTGCAGTTTCTTTCGGTGGGAGCGAAGAGTTGTTTTCTAATTTCCTCATTTCTGCGAGTAACCTCGTCCTTTCCTTAGCAGTCCGGACTATTTTTTCCGTATGCTTTTTGAAGCTAGAATAGAGAGTCGGTTCTTCAGATATGTTTAGAGGTTCATATCCCTCCGAGAGATATCTTACTCCTATTCTAATTGATATTTGTAAATATGAGTCTGTCTGATGCTTTATGCATATTTAGGCTCTCCTTAAATTTCTTTATTGATTTTTTAAAATCGGTGTCTGTCAATGTGCTTCCTAAGTTGTGACGAAATAAATTGAATATTTGCACCAGGACCGAGGACCGGGGTAGGGATCGGGACTAGCTTGCAACAAAAAGGACGAGAGAGCGCGACCTGCTAATTGTAAGGAGATAAATAGAGCGCGGCTGACGCGCTCGCTCTCTCGCTGCTGGGGGCCGTCGGACTCTCCTTCACGCCGGACCGCCAGGCCAATCTCCACGACCATAGAGGTCATTTCAAGTCCGGACTCGGTAATTATTTAATATTTTGTGCCTTCGCAAGAAGGAATTGTTTGGCTGAGAGAAGATCAAGGAGTGTTGTGCCGACGGTTCGTCGATGGCGGATAGATCCGGGTGTAACAAGGGCTGAATGTGGTGAAGGGGCGAGCGTTCTCCAGTTCCTTGGCAGGTAACATAAATCGATTTCAATAATCTATCTGAAAATTATCTGAAAACCCTCTCGGCGAATCGGGGTAGATCGGTCATTCCTTAGCCCGACTCATTACCTTGGTTTCTCCTGCAACTAGTCAGGAGAGAGAGATGACCTCTCGTCTCGGGTTTTATGACTTTTCCCAATGATACTAACCGAAAGATCACTTTATTTGTACAAAAGACCAGTAAGAATAGTCGCGCGATGCAGCGTAAACAAATTCCTGAACTATTGTTCTGCACGCTTTCCGTTGCTACCTGGGCTACATAGCGTCGATTGAGCGACTTTATCTACATAGCCCAGTTAGGAAGGAAAAATTGGCTGGGGTACCGAGAAAAGTTTCTAGACCGCATTTCTTTTTGGGTTTACAATTAAAGCTTAAAATACAATTAAAGCTTAAAATTAATTTCGGGCGTGTAATTATTAACACTAAATTGGGCTTATAATTCGATATATTGTAGGCGTTAATCTAAATAAAATTAAAAAAAATATGATAAACGTCAATTCACCTTACGTGCGAGGGCTGCAACCTATTGGTGTCGCGCCAGAGGCTTCAACTGAGGAGATATTTTCACTCATCTTAACTCATTAGCTCAAGCTACCTCAAGCGAGAGACAAGCGAGAAGGACAATATATCCAGTCGGGCTTTCATAACTTTTTGTCAACTCTATGTCTTCTACATACGCCAACATTTCCACGATCTATAGATCTATCAAAACTTGGTCCAAGAACTGAAAAGTAACGGATGCATTTTTGAGATCTTGGGGACTTCTCGTATGTTGGTAGTGTTCATTCGGTATTGTGGGAGCCTTTTTCCACTTTTCTTTAGGTTCCATAGGAACTTAATAAATTACGCTTGCATGATCAAAGTAGAAAATCGGTTTTTTTTTCCAATTGGTCTAATATATCAGCATTAGTCATTCGATTATTTATTTATATAAAAAAAGTGTAATCAATCTTTCTAATATTTAAAACATAGTTAAGTTCCGATCGAGATCCGGCGAATTTCTAAATCTTTTGGTCGATTAATTATAGTTATGGCGCATTGCTGCACACGTTTGTAGATGGTCCTCCTAATTAATGGCGTTGACATATCTTTTGCATGCCATGTGGGGTCGGTCTAAAGGTCCCTGTTATTTGGTCAATACTTGTGGTCCTACTCTTTTTAGTCGGTACTTCTTCAGTTTCACTACTACGTGGTCCACGATAATTGTACTATAAAACATGCGAAGGCGTATCTCTCTTACCGTGGGTCATTACTTCATAGTCGGTGTGCAACGGCGGGATTTATAATTGTATTCTTCGGCCGGCCTCTGTCACTGTCTTGATTCGTATTTGCGTCAGGTCTTCGGTAGACGGCTTGACAGTACTTTATAAGTCATCGCCAGTCTAGCTGTTTTATGTACTTCGATCTCCTATGCTTTGTTTCACCAAGATAACCATTTTTACCTCAGGCGGTTCGATTTCTAACTGGCCTTTCTTTGTCGCTCGTAGGCTATAGGTTCTTTTCCTTTGTGCCCTCGGTCTCCTTTCTATATTCTACAATTGCCCGTTTCACATCTGCTGGGTTCTCAAACTCCAGATTTACTAGTCTTAAGTTTTGATCATTAATGTTTTGGATTTGCCAGAAACTCTTTATATTACCTATTTTCCCGAATATATAGATTTGGGCGTTGTTTAGAGTGAAAACTCTTGCAATCCATTGCTATTTTTTTCGGTTTTCTGTTTGATTTTGTTTTGGTCGCTAATATTTTGAAAAAGAAAAAGGAGATATATATAGTTTTAAGTTTTGGTATATTTTATGGTCGATCAAAGGAAGGAATGTGGAAATGATTCAAGTCATCATTCTAATTTTGCCTTTGTCTTCCGCGGCGTTTTTATGTCTGTCCTACGTTTCTTATTGTTAGGGTTTCCGGTCGGTAAATACCCTTCATGTCGATAGCCCGTGGTTCTTGGATGGTAGGTGAATATGTATAGAGTATAACAAATAAAAAATATATATGTAAAGGGAAAAAGAAGGAAGAAAATAATCATCTGTAAATGGAAGCGGTCGGCAAGAACAGAACAGATAGGCCTCGAGAGTCGAAGAAGCGACGTTTAGGTCACTGGAAGATTGAAAGGGAATTTTGTCTACATGCAGTTTAAATAGGAAATCGTATTCAAGCAGAGAGAGAAAAAGAGCCCGAAAGAAGATACTTTTTGTTTTTTCTACAGGCAGTTTTAAATGGAGGCAGCCAAGCGGCCGGCCGAAAATCTAAGTAAGACTCATTTGAATAAATGCAGAGACACTTGTCTTCTTTTGGCTACAGAATATCAAATCAATTTGGTGGGTTAATATTCCAATTGTGAGCCAATGCTACTATTCATCACATAATGACGCGCGCGAGTATTTCTCGTCTTTTTCACCCAAGGCGAATTCGCGGTGCGCGAGTTAAGTTCGCTCAAAATTCGCGCTACCCTGATTCCAGAGTCGAGGGAGGACCGCCACTTTTCGACCGACCGTCTTCGAGTCAACTTGGTCCTTAGCCTGAAGTCACGGAGGAGGTGCCACTTGGCTAGGTGATACAAACTCTCGCTAAGAGCGGCGAACGCCGCTCGTGCAACAGAGCTGAGTCTTGCTCAAGGCGAATACGCCCATGTAGAGGCCCTCCCGCTCAGAGCGAAATCGCTCGTGCGAAAGGAGGCGACCTGAGACCAGGACTAACCTTCCTTTAGTTTGCAGAGGCTAAGACGCGTCGCGATAGTTTTAATTTTTATTTAGTTAGTTTTTTTATTCATTTAGTTTTATTTTATTTAATTTTCGTATTTTACTTTTTTTTTATTTTTTAAATATCTACCGGTGTTTTATTTACTTATAATAGTAAAATTAATCTTTTATTTTATTTCCCCATCATTTTTCCTAAATCATTTTTTCCTCTCGCTAAATTCTCCGTTGAGCTGACGGCAATAATTCTTATTTACTTTAGATTGATGAATTTTATGTTATTATTTGTTGTTACGTTACACATTTTCTGATTTTAATTTTTAGTAATTTTAAAATTTCATTAATTCCCGATAGTAATTAAATGTAATGCCCGAGATTTACAGTTTTGATATAATGATTTTAATTATTAGTTATAAGTTAGGAAATTGGGACTAAAGGGATTCCTGGGATGATACTCGAATTGCTTTTTTTGTTCTACTTGGATTACACACGATCGACACCTTGCAGCCCGGGTAGTAACGAAAATTGCGTCGGATGACAATCCAAGAATTTGCGTTGACTTGGCCTGGGCTGTACATGCAGTGTAGCTGTCGGTTGTGAAGTCAATTGAAAAATAAGAGAGATTGTCCTTTTCTCCTGACTAATTGCAAGAAAAAGCGAGACAGTGAGCCGGCCGAGGGATGACCGCTCCTCAGTTGAAACCTCCAGTGAAACTCCAATAATTCGCAATTTATTCACCTATACTTAAACCAATTTAAACTTGGAAATTTTTCTTTGTGTGTTGCATTGTTACTGAAAACGATTTTCAAGTATTCGTATTAAATTAGGAAATATTAATTCCTTTGGGTTTGATCTGGTTATGAAAACGACTTCGTTCTGAAAAGTGCCATTACGTGCATTTTCGACCCTTCTGCAAGTCCGAATTCACTTTTTTTATGTTTCGCAACTCCTCCGCAGTGGGATCCTTTGGTTTTCGGTCTGATTTTTGGGCCACGGGTTTAAGGGTGACCTTCTGCATCCGTTCCAAAAGGTCAGACACAGGAGATTCAATAGCATTTTTATCTTTTAGATTTGGTAATATCTGAGATGGCATGCATTCCGGAATTCATAAGGTACTATTCCCAATTGGAAAGCGGTTCCTCGCCAGAAGCGGCGCCTCCTCTTCCCATAATTCGCCATACGATGGCTGTGACGATAATGAGGATTTTTGGATCTTCTAGGTAAGTGCGGCTACTCCTTTATGTTGAAGGTTCGATAACTGCAGTTGTTGAGATGTTGCTCCCATTGAACGTCTGGAATTAAGTACTTGGTTATTCTGTGTTCCCACTTTTTCCTTTGCTTCTCACAGATCTTTTTGTGGTATTCCAGTTCATATCGCATCACCTTCCCCCTACATTCCCAGTGTCATATAAAAGTTGTTATTTATTTATTTTATTTTGTTTTATTTATTTATTCCCAGAGTTACATAAGATTTGCATTTCAATACAGAGTATCGTTATTTTTCGACTTTTTCTTGTCTTCGTCATCCGGTAAAAGATAGCGTACATATCATCCCGTACAGGTCAGATCAATTTTTCTAGAAACCATTAGGATATAATCGATTGGTCCATATTCTTTAAGTTCTAGGTACACTCTTCCCTCTCAATTGTGCCGCGGTTTTCTCTTTTTATTTTCATTTATGACTTACTGGAGTAAAAGAGATGCAATGCGACACTATTGAGAGGGAGGAGTGTAGTAAATTTCTTCATCTGTGCCAGGAGGTAGATATATTCATATACGGTAGGCGACATCCTCTTCAATTAAGTCCGTCATTCATCAGTCAGATTTTTTTCGAGCTATAAAAGTTGATATCAGATGGTATTATTGAGAAGTAGTCATTCTCCAATCCGGCTTACAACCTCGGTTTCTCCTCTTTTGAGGTAAGAGTGAGGGATGGTATTCCACGGTTCCTTCG
The DNA here is from genome assembly GCA_900474385.1 of Ormyrus pomaceus. NCBI lineage: Eukaryota > Metazoa > Arthropoda > Insecta > Hymenoptera > Ormyridae > Ormyrus > Ormyrus pomaceus. The sequence continues at coordinate 4,339 of UCOM01003353.1, read as the reverse complement.
GTGATCGGCTGGGTGGTATAGCGGGCCCTCACATATGCCCTAGTCCTAAATTCTTTTTATGGCTAACCAGAGTTTTTCCACAGACATTTATTTCCCTGGTGTCAATATCATAGGCTAGATCATTTGGATGCATGACTCTAATGGTCCTATTATATCATTGGATGTATTCGATTTCATGGAGCGTCTGTTGAATATTCCGGTGATCTATTTTCGGTGTAATGCGCTTGCACCCTAGTGCGCAGCAGCAATTACCTTCGGGGGCACCCCGAAGGCACCTTGACGACGAGTCGCTGCGGCCCGCTGCAACGCGAGAGACCCGAGTCTCTCGCCTCTTTCTGATGTTGTGCTGCGTGCGTAGCCTTCGCTGCTACGCACGACTCCGACCGTTCTCTGCCGGGCTCGGCCGCTCAGCTTGAGTACGATCGTCGCGATCGTAATCCCGCGGAGAGTGGCGGTATCCGGGGCTTTGCAGGCAAGGATCGGGTGCGCTGCGCGTAATAAATGAAACGCGACATACCTTCTAAAAACACAGCGAGTGTATTTTCTCCGATAAAAAAAGGATACAAAAATGTGACGCGAAGGTGCTAGCGTGAGCGCGCCGGCCGGTGCCGTCGCACGAGCTCACTCGGAATAAACGCTGAGAAGATCCCGTGGATCTGGTGCAAGCGTGCTCGCGTCGCGCTTGCACGCCGCAAAGTGACCGCGGCGACGTTCGCGGTCACCCTTGTGGAGACCCGAGTTTCCGCACTCGCGAATCTATGACTTCTGATGCTCACTCGCGGGTGCACCAGCTCAAGAGAAATACGCGTACGAGTCGCCGCACCGACTCGTATAAGAGAGAGAGAAAAGATCGCGGGTTGTGATCGAACCGCCGTTCGATCACGCGCTTACAATATAAGGCCGACGTACGCACACGTGGGCCACGAGTGTTACAAAAGAAACTTACGGCGTCTCGGGCAGACGTGTCGAGACGAAATACGCCGTCTGCGGGCCTCGTGCCCCAGTAGCCGCTCGTGGAAGTCGAGAAGGGACAGCGCGTTCCGCAGCTGCCCAGTCGCTCGTCCTTCCGGTTTCCCTGAGCTGGCTGGCGGGTTGTCGAGGGGGTCGCAATTCCGGCCCTCGTCCTTGCACCTCGCACAAACACTCTCGAAATCGCTCGCTCGCTCGATCTGTCGCTCTCAAAATTCGTCACGTGCTCGCGGATTGCCGATCTAGACCGGAGTGGAGAACCGTTGCGCGCATCGACCCGCCCGGCGTCGATCGCGCCCCTCCCTTATCGTTCTTTCCCGACGTTGCCGTACGGGCAACCCCGTGGTGGATACTCGAGCAACTTGTACGTCCCTAACACTCCACATGGCTCGCCGCAGATCCTATACATAAATTCATCGTTTAAATATATCCTTATAAATATACCATTCAAGAATACTTACTTCTAACTTCCGCAACTCCTGTCGGCGACGTCTAATTTCGCTCTTTACCTCTCTATAAAAACTTTTATTTTCACCGTCCATTCTATTTCTATTAGTTTACACTTGCACCGAAGTGAAACAACTGGCGAGTTATACTTCAATTTTAGAATCTAATAAGGTGGGACTGTCCAGCCGATCAAGGCAAAACATTGACTACCCAGCTAATGAAAGCAAGATAATTGTTGATTACCCAGCCAATGAAGGCAAGGTGGGAATGCCCAGCCGATCAAGGCAAGACATTGACTACCCACAAATTTATGGTTAAGGTTGTAATGCAAACATTTATCTCATCAGATGTTCAAAAATACCCCCGTTCAAATTAATGCAACGTTGAATACTACATTCAAAATCTAGATTTCTTTTTATGGGGGTATTTGAAAAATATTTTTTATGCACAACGACCCACGACACGGCAAGATATGATGCAACGCATCACACAAGTTTGTAGACATTCTGTTGTCTACAGTTGAAAACTTTGATCGTAGAATTCAACATTGCATTAACTTGAACGGCGGTATTTTTGAACATCTGATGAGATAAATGCTTGTGTTACAACCTTAACCATAACTTTCTGGGTAGTCAATGTCTTGCCTTGATCGGCTCGACATTCCCACCTTGCCTTCATTGGCTGGGTAATCAACAATTACCTTGCTTTCATTAGCTGGGTATTCAATGTCTTGCCTTGATCAGCTCGACATTCCCACCTTGCCTTCATTTGCTGGGTAATCAACCATTACCTTGCTTTCATTAACTGGGTAGTCAATGTCTTGCCTTGATCGGCTAGACATTCCTACCTTACCTTCATTGGCTGGGTAATTAATACCTTGAAGACTTGAAAACTTTGTAAGCTGCATGGTAGAAAAAACATCAAATACAAAATTTGTATGATTTGAAGGGGCCAACGGATGGTGACCTTGACCTTGACCTTGACTCAAAAACATACCTGAACATAAAATTTTCCGCTTTTTCCACTTCCGAGGTCAAAAGTGGGGTTCCCATTTGAAAAAATCGATTTGATCTTCAAATGACCTTCGTCCTTGACCTCAAGGTCAGGGGCAAGGTGACCATCAGCCGAACCCCTCCGAACCCTACAATTTTTGTATTTAAAGTTTTTTTCCATCTCCCTTACTTTTCGGGATATTTACGTGATCTGTTTAAAATGGGACACCGTGTATATCTAAAATCTGTAAAAATTTCAAGCCATTTTGCCAACTAGTTTTTGAGTAAAAAGGTGAAAACTGAAAAAAATGAGTTTTCTACTATAGTTTCTACAGGGACTAGATCATAGCGGCTCATATAAATCGAAAGTACAAAAATTGTAAAAAATTTCGCTGGAATGTAACTGTTACAGAAGAATGTGCGTAATTACATCACATACAAATCGGTATGTACATGTCCGACTAGGAAAAACATTGATTAAACAATGATTTTTCGCTCAACCTCTCTGGAGATTGCATAAGCTGGCATGTACATAAAGTCCGTACACGAAGAAAGATCTTTAGCTGAAGACATTCAAGTTCTTTCATCAGACCAGAGTACAAAAAGTCGGCGAATATTCTCTTAGGCAGTGTTATAATTTCGCGTTCGTGTGCATATTACGTATACATTGTAGCATCAAGAGGCCAGATTAGAGATTGTATAACTTACAAGCAAATTTCAGGGAAAAAATTTTCGGGACCACGTGACGTGCACGAGGGCGAGGCTTAAATCTGCCAAGGAGGAGTTCGCTTAACGTTTAAGCGGTGGGAATCTAACAGGGAAGTGGAAAAGTTTTCGACGAGTTGCTCGCTTCCTTGGGTGAGTTTGCCTCCAAACTCGCCTTTAATTAAGGGATTCGAATCGGTTTGGTACTGGCATATTATAGGGGAGGAGGTGTTACGTCTCATGACGTATCTTTTTCTTATTCGTACGAATTAAACATTGGTTTAATAATTTTTAAATTCCTAATTGTTTCGTCCACTATTTAAATCAGTCAATATAATTCCATCAGTAATGAGTCGAAAGAATGCCAGTTCTTTATAACAATATCCGAATTCGACAATTTAAATTTCCTGAGAAAATCAGGCCATTGAAAAAAAGATGAAATGTAAGCTGTAAAATCGGCTCAATAAATCCGAATAAGATGTTTCCGACCTTTCAATCTCTTCAAATTCTCTCGATTGGTTTGGAGATCAGTCTGAAAAAATCGCAAGAGATTAGGCATAACGTCACCACACGCGTTCGAATTACTGATGGATTCTGTATACTTTGATGACTCTCGTAAGGTCTTTAATTGTGTACAAATATTGCAAATTATTTAACTATAAACTCACTGTTCGTAGTATATAAATTTTGTGAAATAAATGTTTGCAATAAAAAAGACTTCTTTAATCAAATAAACGCGTTTTGTGTCAATTTGTTTTCAAATTTCTTCACCCAACATCGCAGTGGATTTAACAGGAACTCAACGTGAGAAAGAATCAGTAAGTTTATAAAGAAAATCAATTTGAGAAATCGCAATCAAAATACGATTACGGTGGATCCTGTTTCACCGACCATATTAAAATTCCAATTCAATTTAAAAAGATTAACAAAAAGCAAGTTGAAGTTCTTATAAAGTCAGAACGTAACAATTGTTTAATTAATTAACATTTCGACCTAAAAACTGTATTGTTTCTTTGATTCAGTTTTTTATGTCGAAAAAATACGAAAATTGAGCAAGTGTTACAAACATTTACTTTAAATTGAATACGCTATTAATAAAATAATTGTATATAGAGTATATTAAGTCTTAATTAGTTAATTAAAAGACTTTATTGCTTCCTCCTAGAGGAAGCATTGTGATAGTAATTTTTGGAGTTGTTCGAAAAAACGGTTGTAAATGTATTTTA
>UCOM01003352.1:0-18465 GCA_900474385.1 Ormyrus pomaceus | reverse complement strand
CATCGAGTCTACCGTGATGGGCTAGTGGTGGGGGACTCTCAATTCGTGGAATAACTATTCCCCTCCGGTCCCATCGCGGCCCTTTTGAGAGAGTGCACTGTACCTATAATTTTGGCCTGCGCACCGCCACGGCAATTCCTCTCCCCTCCCCTCCTCATGTAGACTTTTAACTCACTTCTCTTTTGCCATGTGGGCTTCTAGCTCAGGTCCCGTCCTTTCCCAAAAATCCAACGGGGCGTCTGGATCAGTGGTCTAGAAACCTCACAGTTTCTATATTCTCGATCTGTAAAAAAAAAATAAAAAAAAAAGAAATAAGCATATAGACACTTAGGGTAGCTTCCTTTCGAGGACTAGAACCGGCAATTATTCACCAAGGACTCTCGATTCCGCAGAGCACGCTTATTTATGCCTTTTAGAGTAGAGGGGAGTTTTACAACTAACGCGCCAAAACTTTATACTCCAATAATAATTGTAATAAATGAGTGAGCGCGGGGAGGGGAACTCTTCGAGCCCTGCGCTTACTACCGAGCCATCGAAGAGTAACATTAGCAACACTTCGACTTTATATCTACTTATGTCTACTTTGAACAGAGCTAGCCGACGTCCTGTCAACTCTTATCATTTGAAGCATAAGAAGTTTCAAATGGTCATGAACTTTAATATTTGCTCCGATCTTTTCTAAAATTTTATTAAAAAAAAATGTTGAGTTTAAACATAATAGATTTATTAATTATTAACACAATTGCAATTATTTTTTCGAACTAAAGAATCACTAAAAATTGGTCATTTCCAAATAAAACTTTTCCGCTGAGAACAAATTTAAAGAGAACTTCATTTTTTCACTTGTTCCGTGCGACTACTTTGAAGTCGGCTTATCTGTTAGACGAGAACAAACTTTGCGGGGAAGAAGCGAAGCTGCAGAGCTTCAGATTTCATAGAGAGGAAGAGACGTAGAAGATAACCAGCGGTAGGACGAGTTTAAGAGTGTGTGGTTTAGAAATTACAAGTGCCAATTTTATCTGGACGAAGTTTTTTGAAGTTTATTTTTTTTTAAAGTTTCAATGCAATGTATTCGCCTTTTCCTTGACAAACGGAGTTTGAGCCGATAGTTCAGCCGCCTGGGATTACGTCTATAAGTAAAGTGGTAACTAAAATCTAAAGTTAACAAGGTGAAACTCGCGAAGTTTCTCTAAAATTATGCGGCGAAGCTGCAACCGAGACTTCGGTTAAAATTAAATTAAATCCGAATGTTTTTATGAATTGCGGGCTTAAAGTATTTACAAGCTTTAAAAATTTTGTAATAATTAATAACAAATATTTTAAGTTCAAAAACATACTCTTTTGAAAAAATCTATTTTAAGTTATTATAGTTTAATTATAATCTTCAAAAACACTCTATAATTAGAGATTTCTAATTAGAGATGAAACCTTCAAAATTCAATAACGGTAATCGCGAGCAATCAAGATTCGAGCATATGGCAAAGGCATATTAGGCTCACTATTACCATTCAGAGGGCAGTTTTTTTTTATGAAAATGAGTCGATTCCGCGGCTCGTTCAGCCACCAGAAAATAGCGGCGGTTCGAAATTAAGTCCGGTGATTGGATTAGACATTGATATGCACTCGGCGCCAAGCTAATGCGATTTGCGAATTGCTGATCGAGAGTTCAAAGGAACGATCGGAGAAAGAAGGCTTTTACCGACCCGACTAGTAACGAAGTCAAGATATGTAATTTAGGGCTTCTTGGAGTTCAAGTTTCATAATTTTTGGTGATTTACCGTTGGATTAAATGAATTTTCCAAAGTTTTTTTTTCAATGATATATTACATCAACAATCAAACATGGAATAATGAATTTGTTTATTACTTGAGTATCATAAATTTCGTACAAATTGATATGATTAATTGTAGTAGTACTTTTATTTGCGCAGAAGCAAAGATTTCCCATTCCAAAAACTCAAATAAACTCCTTGAAAAATATTTCCATAAATTTCCATGCAAGAACGCAAACTTTCTAAGAATATCGTTCTTTCGTACATTCGTAACCAGAACTGCCGAGCAACACACCAGCACTCGACATTTTCCATCGCCGAGCCCAACTAGACTCCCGTCCACTCCAGAATCACGTCTGAAAATCCAGCGCACGCCGCGCCGCGGTGCTTCTGAAAGCAGCGCATTGGTGCGATATTAAATACATATCTATATATCGATCGGCCGTAAATCGAATTCGACCGAGCGCGCGCTGCGTTTTACAGCGATCGGCCCGCGCGCGGGTTACGAAGGAGCGCGCTAATTTTATCTCGACGCTGTTGTGCCGGGGAACAATGGCACTCCGCCGCGGATCCCGGCGTATTAAATTGGGGAAACGGAGTATTTGTTTCTGCGCGCCGTTTAATGAAAGGGCCTCCCGTTACCTTGCCGCGGAAATTTAGCTGGTGTAATATCGGAGCTTGCAAGCGCGAGCTAGACGATTTATTCGCGAAATTTAGAAAGTCTTGGTGGTTATTATTAAGCGTTAATCTAGCGGCTATTCTGGGTGTAAGTTTTTTTATATTATTTATGGGTTAATGAAACGCGGATTAATAATTGATATAAAAAACAGTTTATGATCGTACTTTGAGACTGTTATTTATCTTTAAAGTATATCTAACCCAGTTTTTAATGCACTTCAAAACGCTGATCAAAGCTGCTGGTTTATCTCCTCTCCCTAAGTTTACCGGAGCAAAACTCGATAACTTTCCATCAAAGTAAAGGCCTCTCGACGTTTTTCCTTACGACCGGCAATCCCGAAAATCAGATTCGCGCGCAGCCGTCGTCACCTCATTATCATCCAGACTACCGGCGGCGAAACTTTTCACTTTAAAAACTCCCTAAATAACCGGAACGCAACCGGGCAAGAAAAGCAACTTCCACTTAAGGCTGGCCGTTAATCAAGCCACCTTAAGCGGCCCGGTTCCTCCGAGATTTTTACGCGGCCAACTTTCGGGATTTATGAAAGGCGGCGGCGGAATACACCCCGCGCCGCCTATGAAATTTAAAGCGTCCCCCGCTCGTCGATCAGGCCTGTATTGTGGCGCGCGGCCCGCGGATGAATAATTCAGGCGCGAGTCTCGCCGCGCGCGCGGAACTTTGCGCGATAAAAAAGTTGCCGCGGCACGTGTGGCGCACCGATCGCTCGAAAATTCCCCGGGATATGGGTTTTGTCGGCTGTGATTCTGCTCGCTAATAAACTTGGGTATTAACGCGGGATTTATTTCGTCTTGTTCGCGGCTCCGGCTAAGCTGGGGGTCTGAGGAGGAGAAGGAAGTACTTGGAATGGATTTCTTGGGTCGTTGGTTCTGTGTGTGTTAGGTTTATGTTGCTTATAAGTGATTTTTTGAATTCAAAGAAGTTTCTTTCTTGGAAAGAGTTCTTTGGAAGGTACATTAATTTAAAACGTACTTTCGTAAGAGTTTAATGAGTTCAGTGTATAATAAATTTTAAATAGCTAATTAATCCAGGAAAATTCTCATATAAACAGACGTTTAGAAAATAATTACGAGAAAGTACCCAATAAATCATCAATAATGACTAATGAATGTTTCAAATGTTCTCTTCGTCTAACATTATTATTAGTATACTCATATAGAATTAGTAAAAATATTTGTCAATCTAATAAATGATTTTAATAAATGTTAAGTGTAGTAAATCACAATCTAATCAATAATCCCGGTAATAATTAAAACACGCTATTCATCGACCATTCCTTCAAAAAGTTAATTGACTTTCAATAATTTAATACTATTTCTCATTAACGCCGTTTCACTTCAAATCGCCGGCATCCTCCACACAGTACCGCAACAGTTGACTAATATCCTTTACAATCCCGGCGATCAAACACACGTGTAATCAAAGACAGCGGAGCGAGTTCAAACTTTGCCCAACAGACGAATAATCCCGGCGGAGCAACTTTGGAGCATCATCCCGGGCAACAACAGCAATAACCGACAACAACGCCGGGCTGCCGCGGAAACACGCATCCACGCAGCGAACGAGCTCCGCGCCGGTAATTTTCAAAGGAGTTTGCCTCTCCTCTGTTCGGCCGCGGAGAGCCCGGCATAATGCCGAGTAATTAATCAAGTTGGCCGCGGAGCCTTTCGCCCCGTCCGTTATACCAGCTCGCTCTCTCGTTCCTCGGGTGTGTTCTCTCGAAAAGAACGGCGCAATTACGGATAATTAACGCAAATACAGGCGGCGGCGCGGCCGATAAAGATAGGCTGCAGCGGCGCTTTCGGAGAATCCTCGTAAAACGAGGCCTGTTTGCCGATCGAGAGATTTCCCGAGCTGTTTGCCGCGCGCTACTCGTAATTCGAGATCGACGTCGGATGTTTGCGGAGGCTGCAATTTTACCGAGTTGCTTATACTGGTTTATAACGATGACGAGGAAAACTTTTTGATGGGAACGTTTTCGAGATTTTTGTTAAACAAATTTTTCGAGGAAGGTATATCACTTGCAGTAGTTTAATAGCAGTTTTTAAATATCTCGTGTAAAATTAGCAAAATTTTCGATAGCTTTAAATGCCCAAATTTTTCATTTTTTTGCGCCGAACCATTTTTCGTCCCATGAATAATACAACATTTCTCCGCCGAGGCAAATTTTAGATAGACGATTTAGGCAGAACGATCGAACCTTTTCACCTCGAAGCGTCCATAAAAACGTACGCGCTCTCGCAATTACGAGCCTTTGCCGCGAAATCCGGGGCCCCGGAAGTGCGCCCGAAGACAAATGGGTCGAGCCCGAATCCCGCCTTTTTCGACGGCCGTTTCTCATCTCTCTCTCTCTCTCTCTGTCTCTCCCTTTTGTCCGCTTTTTACCCTTGTGTGTCTCTGCGCGAGACTCGGGTTAAAAGGCCTCGACGAGGAAGGGCAGGAGGGGGAGACGACGATCATCCGAGAGCGGAATTGTTCTTCCGCGCCTAGGCAAATGGCTCCGAGCTGTGTTTTCGCGTTTCGTTTGATGTTCGCTTAAAGCGACCTGCTTGACTCTGTTTTTTTTTTCTTTTTCACCTCCCTCGAAAGTTACTCCGTTGTTTCTGGCCGGGGACCCCCTTTGATCCGCGCGCGAGCGCTGCTGTTTTTAATTGACGAGTGCGAGATTCGCGCACTCGAAAATTTAAGTGGCTCGAGTCGATTCGGGCGAGAGTGTCGTTTGACGGCTATTGAGGTCGCTTCTAGAATTCGCGGCGCGAGGAAAGAGAATTTTCGACTCTAGGCTTTAAATTCGGGGATGCGAAGGCGAGGAGTGTAAACGAGGTTGTAAATTGGTTCGTTATTGGGGAAAATTTTTAAGAGTAGAGAAACTGTAGGTACAAATTCATCCAATAAGTGCTTCTAAATCAATACGTTAAACAAATTTTTGTAGGAAAATGATACAACCCTGATTGTGAATGATTATATTAAAAATGAATAAAGACTTAAACTTAATAGTGTTCAACTGCAACATACTTAATTTTTGTTTATCTATAAAAAGTCTGCGCTTAGGCAGAACAGAGGTGTTTTCGGTGGTATTAAATACAATTTTATTTCGATTAGCGCTAAATCTTTGGAAAAAAAGTAAAAAGAAAACCACAATCAAGATAATTTTCAAACGTTCAATGATGACTATAATAAAGCAATATAAATGAAAGATAATATCGATATCAATACAAAAGAAATGCGCGAAAGCGAAAAAGCTTCCGGAATTCCCAATAGAGCCCCTTGAAAAGGAAATCCACGACCGATGATCCGTTCGATCGAAAAGAAAAAACATAATAAAATTCCTCGTTGCTGATTCCTCCCTTGCAACTATAATTATCCACTCGCGGCGGCTCGCGGAAAATTTCCGTCAATCCTCGATTTGCCTTAATGCGAGTTATAAAAGCCGGGGGGGCCCTCTTTTTTTCGCTCTCTTAATAGGGCGGCTCGCGCCGCTCGTTAAACGGCTATTTTTATGTGCCGAGAGCCGTCGATTTTCAAAACAGTTTACATCAGAGCCGGCTATTGCCGCAGCTGAATTATTTATCGAGTGTTCCGACTTTTTTTTTGCGGTTTCTCCCCGCGATGAGTCAGCTTTGGCTTTTTAGCCGGCGGAGCTTTATTGCGAAGAGAAGGAAATAGAGTGAAGGATCTAGGATTAGCATAAAGTTTAATACGGTTGGATGTCGTACAAACAAATTACCTCTAAGTAATGCACTTATAAATTTATGTTGATGACGGCTTTAATAAAACGTTTTAATAACAGTACACCTCCAAAACAATTATTAGCAAACAAATTACAAAGTAAAATCTATAGCACGTAAAATATTTTTTTTTAAACAACGTAGTAAATGTTATAATTGTACGAACAATAACACTTTCCCATAAAAAAAAATATATTAGTTTACCTACAAAGAGCAAAAGAACAATATGAAAATTCACGGCAAGCCAAAATGCCCGCGGTACAAAATTAGCGGCGGGTTTCGAATGATTCGCGCGGCGGCCCAAATGAGGAGCTAAAAGCTTCGCCCTGAAGACCGGAAGCGCGTCCGAGGAAACGAGAGGGGCCAGAGTGAAATAGAAAATTATTCGGAGAGCGCCGGGCGCATTAAGGTCAGCGACTGTGCAAATTAATTCAGCGGGGTAAAAGTGCGATGCTGTGTTGCCCGAGATGCTGTCCCAGTAGGTCAGAAGTAATGTATTTTTTATGATATAGAATATTCGTTAGTTCAACTGTTTTCATGATAATTGTTACGGGTTGTAAATGAATTTGATTTTATCGTCTCGCCTTCTTTGAGTATTTTAGTGTAACGTTTTAAGCTTTGCAGTTGTTAATTAATTTTTTTTGGTATTAAAAAGTACATTTCACATTACTCAACGGGTTTTAAAACGAATTTCCGAAATGTTTGTGGGTCATAAAAGTAATTTCCTTTACCCTTATAGATTTTTCATAATTTATGGTTTTTAGACTCTTGAAATGTATAATCGACGCAATTCGTATTCACACTAAAGATACTTTCCGCGCGAGCAAATCATCCGAACCTTCTACAGAAATTCCGTTCCATTCACAAACTCGTCCTATTTTCCACTTACAAAATAAAAACAAAAAATGCTATCTCCGCCCATTTATCTAGATCGAAAGCATGCAACGAAAAGTACCTTTTTTCCGAAAATAAAGTCGCCCATAAATATTCCCGATCAAAGAGCCCCGTAAACCTTCCGATGCGCGCGGAAGCTGCGTCAGCGAGAGCCGCGCGAAAATTCATCAATAAGACGCAGCCGGATCGAGAGAGAGGCCGTTATTAAAGAAAATATCGAGGTCGCGGACCGGTGCGAGAATGGAGGTCGGGCCGAGCGACGAAATTTAACCCCCCCCCTTCGCTGCGGATAATACGTGTTGCGACGTTAATCGAATTGATACCGATCGAAGGCCCAGCCGCGAACTTTGGATTTTCAAGGACGACCCGCTGCTTCGCCGGTGTCGGAAGTGGATTGGGGTTAGTTGGGGAACTTGACTGTTTGTAAGTCGGGGAGTTTTTTGCGAACACTGAGGAAAAGGAATTTTTGATGTCGATGAATCGTTCATTAATGGGGTTACACCGCATCAAGTACCGCGTTAAGAAAAAATTCTAAAAAAAATCATAAAAACGAAGAAAACAGGTTTCTTTTATCATGTAAAAAGAGTGGGACGCAGTAAGATTTATTGATTATCTTAAAGTTTTAAAAAAATATAATTTTTTATTTGGTAAACTATAAATTACGCGGCTCATGAAATTACATCAGACCGCTGAATGTAGATATATTGTATCTTGTAGGGATACATTATAAAATACATGTTTTTTATAAATTAAATTGTTTCTTATTACTCTGTTTCTATTATTTAAATATTCATTAATCACGAAACTATCAGTTAATTACATAGAATTTATGCATTTGTTATAAAGTCATTGCTATCAGATAATATTCAATTTGCGATTTTTTAAATCCTATTCATTAATAGTTAACGAATGTCATTTACAACAAAGATCCCTTTTTCTCAGCGAAAAAGAATGATACTGAAATTTAAAAAATTGGCTGAGTTATGGACTAGAGGTATGATTTGTTTTGTCGGATTGAATTTTTTGTTAAACTGCAGATGATTTTAAGATAATATTTAATTCGTTTTGGCGCACGTTGCAAACGGTCCATTTTTACATAAATATATGAAAGTGTAAATGAAACAAAAAAAAAAAAAAAAAAAAATACAAATAATCATGTTCCACCAGAACTATTATTGAATTATAATACTAAAAGTAGTTTCAAACTATCGAATTTTAGGCAATAAATTAAACGCGTTATAATATACATAATTCACAAATTTTCCATATAAATTTAAACCAAGATTAATTTTATAGCCATTTATAATCACAATTCTGTCGCGGTACGCAATAATAATCCGGAAAGAAGAATCCAGTGTGGTTTTCATCCATCTATCGATAAATTATTCCTGGTGACTTCGCAAAAGGCTTTTCTAAAATTTATAATTATGAATGGCTGCAAAATTTACGTCGCTTCAAAATTTATCTTCCATATTACTGAATAATGCTGTATATTCCATAAATGGATATTGTTACAAAAGTGCTGACTGCGCGATAATCTATCGCTTAATAAATGTTGCAATATTTTAAAGCAGTTTTTACTGATTCCATCTATAAAGATGAATTATTACACCTTTACTTTTACTACATTTTTCTATACAAATTAACTACCTCGCCCATTATTACAACATCATCCTCATTTTCCTTAGATATTGTGTGAATATATTAATCTCTTATCGCTCATCAGTAAAATTATTTCATTTAAAGTAAAATTGCAGACTTATCTTCATAATCAAACTTAATATCCCAAGATTTGATAAAAATAATTACTCTCAATCAACTCACCTCATTTATCTTACAAGGAGAGTACTTTATTGTAAATTTTTATTTAGCTATAATTTTTGAACAAATAAAGATTTTTCGATGAAATTTTTTTAATCGATAAGATTTGATCTCACCTTTCGAATGCCAATAGTTAAAATACGGTACCGTTAACAGTTGAGAAGTTATAAGTGATTAAACCAAAATCGATTTTTTTTAGATTTTCGCTAAAAAAGCAGATAACTTTTGAAAAATTAAGCATTAGGCCGAACGGATGCGGCTTGCTTCATATGTTAACATTAGAAAACATATCCCAAAGTTACACGAAAATCCATTACCCAAATATCGTACACTTTTCTTGTTAGCATGAATTATGAGCCCAAAAAAAAAATTACCCGCCACTTGTCCAAACAATTCGAGACCGCGTAAAACCCCGACATTGAGATAACACTTGACGCGCTTCCTCAGCGTCGTATAATCCAAACGCAGACGAAATCAATGCGCATCCAGGTATCTCCACTCCGAGCTAATCTATCGGGGGCCGATCATAACCTACAAAGCTCAGCGGCGGCCGCGGCCGTAACCTATGACGCGCGAATTATTATGCACGGGGCGCCTCCTACGCGCGTACGTGCGCGCACACGCACATATATAAGCGTACGCGCAGCAGGCGAGCCCTTGCGCCGGAGCTCTCTCGCGAGCAAGGGCTGCGGAATCCCTCGGCTTTAATTAATTAAGCGTAATTAGCATAGACCGGCACACACGTAAGAGGGCCGCACTCGAGCGATTGACCGGAAAATTTAGCGGCAAATTGGCCCCGCCGAGGATGTGTTCGTCGGCAGCTGGCTGATGGAAGTGGACGGGGGGGCGAGGGCCTTTGAGGACTTCCGGTTAGGAAGAAGATAGGGTTAATGGTCGAGGGGAAATGGAATGCGAGATGCGTGCATTTGGCATTTGTATTTGGAGATGGTCAAAACTGAATGTATAAATTTGATTTACTTGTGCGCAGGCAACATAGTTTGTCGTCCGTAGGAATTTAGCTAGTAAAATTTACGGTTTTTTACTAAGTAAAATAAAAATTATTCGGTTAGAATTGATTAGGTGATTGGCAAATTAGTCTAATATTTGAGTATTTTTCGAAATGGTTCAAGTGCCCAAAAATTGGCCACAGTACATGTCACCATAAATGCCTCCTATATCTCTATGCATGCATTTATTTCCAATATATAAAATCACTAAAACACATTACGTAGAAAAAGCAATTGTTTACCCTTTCTGAAGCATAGTTTACTAAGCAGCAGTAAATCCAGGGAGTAAAGTAAATCAATTGAGCAATGATCCTTAGAGGTTTCGAGCCGGTGGCCAATCCGTAACGGATGGAGGCTCGCCGTGTCGTTAATTACGCCAGCTTTCAGGCTCGTAAAGTGCAATGACAGAGAAAAAAAAAGAAATCTCGAAACTCGCTCTCTTCCTTCTCGGGATGACGGATTTAATTGGAATTACTTTTCTTTTTCTCAATTCGCCCGACCAACTTAATTGCAAACACATAACGAATTCACGGCGAATTAAAATTTCGATCGATAATACGATATTTTCCAACGAATTGCACTCGCTTAAATTTATTTCCTTGAAATCGAGATTGTATTTCTTTCCAAGAGGGAATCCATTATTCAAATCCAGGGGGGTAATCAATACCCCTCTGATCAGCGGCACGCGGCTAGAAAACATCGTACAAAGTCGCGCGTGTATATCGGGGGGAAGAGCTTTTTCATGTATTTTCTTTTTTTTTTTTCAATTTCATTTCGCCTCCTTACTCGGCTCGCGCGGCATGTCGACACTCCGCGGCGCGGCATCGATAACCTCGACGCGCTTCGTGCGTCACATTCACGTCGCGGTAATGTTCCATCATCGCGCCAATCATCGGCCCGAGTTTTGCCTTGCTTTGATTCCTTATTTCCTATTTTAACTCGTTTATATATGTGGGTTTGGCGTTTTAGCTTTGTTGATTGATAAAGAGCGTTAGGAATGCGGGGTCAAAAGAAAATTTGTAAATTTAATTGTTTTGGTAAAAGATAATTAAATAATTTTTATCTAAAATTTTCATTTATAGCTCTTTAAAGATAAACAAGATATAAAGGTGTTACATATATTTTGACAATATTACAATTTATTATAAACAATTTCTGATAACGTTGTTTTAAAGTTCATGATATTTTTTGTATATTTATAAATCAAAAGTCATTTGTCGCTAACAAATTTTTCTTAATTTCTGCCAAATTTTACTAATCCATGAAATTATGAAAATAGGAATGTTTCTTGCCCAATATATTATCTTGGAGTAACTAAGAAATGTAAAATTACACCAATAAAAAAAATGTAAAGTTCCATACATACATCCCTGACGCATTCCCCAAGCTCTAGAATTTAATTTGCGCTTTATTTATATTTGCATTAGAATAATTACTACCCGAATAAATAATAAAATCTTAATTAGACAAGTTTGCCGAGAGCCCGGCCTCTCCTCGGCGGCTCTCCTCCGTATTTAGTTTCCAAACAAACCATTTCACTCCTTAATCCCACACGTCAGAGGGGCTCCCCCCGTTTATTTAAAACATACACCGATGAATAGGTCAGCTTCGAAAAGCCCATCGCCTTCTATTTCTGAACGGCGCGCGCGGCGTTCCGCCAGCGACGTATTCTCAACTTTGACCCCGATTCTTCAAGTTCGAGCGCACCTTCGAGTGCAGGCGTCCTCTCTCTCTCTCTCTCTCTCTCCGAGCTAATTTTCCGGGGCGAGGTGGATCGGACGAGTTTGCCCGCTCTCTCTTGCTCATGATTCGCCGCGTGCGTGTGTGCGCGTAGACGTAAGACCAGAGCAAACAGGCGAGCGTGGCGTACGTCGAGGGTTTGCGAAGCCGGTCGAGAGGAATCGCTGCTTAGGGGGATATAGTCGCGCGAGCTTGTACACAGATCCTCCGCTGTGATTCCGGGCGGAATACTTGTATTTTTCTTGTCGCCGAGACGGCTGTTAAGGGCTGCTGTCGGGTCGGCGTTTTAAAAACAAGATTGGGTAATTGCGAGAGGTATTCTTAGACTGTAGATAGCCGTTGACAAGTTTCTTATTGTTAGAAGGAAGTCAGTAAAGTAATTAAGACTTGGTTGGTGTTAGTAAAAGGTTGCGATTATTTTGACAAAATATTTCAAACTTTAACGCTAAATTTAAAAAAAAAAAAAAGAAAAAGAATTACCTCCTGTTACCTCCTTTTAATATAATACTTTGTAGCTTGTTAGCTAAACAGTTTTCTAGAAAATTCACGTTGCTTAAAAGATTTCGCTAATAAACCAACAGCTGTTCTTTTTCTTTTGCTAACAAAATTACCTCTTTGCGTACAAAAGAGTTCTTTTGCCCCTTTTAGCTTTCTTGAACGTAGTCTATAATTATCATAAATTCTTAAACGAAAATAAAAAGATATCATAATACACGCGATATAATAAAAAAAAAAAAAAAATCAACCTCCGCGAAAGCAAGCCAACCCAATCCGGGCGAACATTTAAACTCTTGCTTACGAATCCGCGTCCCAGAATAGCGAATCGGTCTCGCTCTCGGGGGTACATAAGCCGTACACAGTAGCATAAATTCGCGGCCGCGCCTATAAAGTCACCTACGTAACTCCGCCGCGGAGACGGGTGTATATAAAGTTGCGGCGCGGCCTGCGTAGGCGGCTTGCAGTTTGCTTTCGCTCGTTGTAATTTAAGTTTCCGGCGAGCGCGCGGATCCGCGCCCGACGAGCTTTTGCTGCCTTTGATGAAAATCGCGCGCGGCGGCCTCCGGGAAAGTCTCGGGGAAATGGGAGACACAACGGGGAGACGCAATTGAGGATGAGCTTCTTTTTTTGGCGGTTCAGTGTGATTGATGGATATTACCGTCGATTTGACGGTCGATGTTTTTTTGAAGGTTTTTATTGTATACGAGTTTTTTTTGTTATTGTGATCCATTTCAGGTAACTTGAGAGGCTGACTTCAAAGAAAATAATAATTCGCCGGTTTTTAATGCGCTGGTAAATTGTTTTGAAGAACAACAAATAAAACGCTCAACTAATTTGCGATTTTACAGTATGATTTATACACCAGCGACACTTCGCCTTGAATAAAAGTCATTTTCATTTAAAACCCGAGGGGCCATTAAGCTCGGTAACGTTCGGCGGACGAATAAAAGCGAGCCTCGAAAAGTGCTTCCCGAATTTCGGCATTTTCCGGCTCGTATTAAGTCTCTAATAAACGTCTTTTCCCTTTAATTTAACGACCCGGGAAAAGCTTGACGGTATAACGCGAGGACGAGCTTTCATTTGAATATAAAAACACGCGCGGCAACGCCGGGCTTAAAGTACGGCCCGGTCAGGTTTTGTAATGAAACGCCGGGGGAAAAGAATGTCCTAATGGTCCATTACTTTCGTCGCTATTGTTGATAATGGGGCGGCGTTGGAGGGGTAATGTTGCGATGACGAGCTTGTATTACATCAATTATTTAACATATTACCGGGGTTGTGTAATTAAAGTTTCGTTTTTTTACGTTTTATTGAATTGTATCAATGCAAAACTTATATTCGTAAAACAAGTTGAATTTGAAGGCGTGTAATTGATTTTGATCAATTTCAGAGAAAAATTGTACATTAATATTAACGTATACAGTTGTTGCGGGCCGCGAATTAATTAAATAAAGACCATCAAGCAAGGAAGGAAAGAAAAAAAGTGGACAACGTGATTCGAACCGGGAACCATACGAGCAGTCCTCGTATCTCCTTGCATCTTGGTCACCTTTCGCGCCTCGTCTGTTGATGACGTAATCATCCATGACATATAGTGTTCTTTATAAAACAAAATTTACATGGGTAATTTTTGTCATTTTTCCGCACAAGAAAAGTCTAAGTGCTTAAATTTATTAAACAAATTGGTTTTTAATTGAAATTCCGTCAATTGTACTCCACGAAAATACAGATTCTCCGACTAATCATTCCAAAATGATAGTCCCACCAATCATAAACCAACAAAATAGCACGGGCCACATTAAAAAAAACCCGCGCATTTAACCTCCAAAAAGACGAGCCCAAAACGCAGGCGGTGCGGGCGATTACCGGGCAGCGAGAACGCGTCGAGAGGCCCGAAAGTCGAGCCGAACGGCTTATCCGCGGGCTTAACGGCCGGATTATCACCGCCGGCGAGCGCTCGGCGAATCCGAATTTTCGGCGCCGCGGCCCGGGGAGCTCGATTATTCGAGCTTCGCTCTCGGGGCCGCCTGCCAAGCGCGCCCGGCGGCGAGCGAGGGGGCTGACCTTTGGCCGGGAGCCGGCGACGCGGCCGCGGAACGATTTTAAATAGACTGCCGAGCGGGAAAAAAAATCGACGCCGTTCGTCTTGATAAGGGAGCGGCGAGCGATGCGCTCGGGAGGAGTTGGGCGATTGGTGCGGGAGGGTTGCGGCTGATGATGATGGGAATAATGGTTGGTGGTGCAATTTTTAAAGTGAATTTAATTAGAAACTTTGAGTGAATTTAGTTTTGAGATTATAATTATGATAGATAATTTTGAGTTTGTAATTCAGAGTTTTTGGAAAAGTAGAATGTGATGCGTACAAAGTACATCTAACAAAGTTGCTTTTAGACCAGTACAGACAATTACTTTTCTGTCACTTGAACTCATAATTTTATTTGCAATTTGTGTAATATATTTTTGTCAACTATACAAAAGAATAAATAATGTATATAATTCACTACAACTTAGAATTAGAACAAAGGTGCATACACATCCTGCAGCAAAGAAAAGGAAAGACGTCAGGCCAGTTACAGTCTTCATCCTTCCTCCCCTTTATACCGACCCAAGACCAAGACCAGAATATCACCCAAAAATCCGCGAAATAATCAAACCGCATCATCTCGAGTCCGTCGCGCAAAGCGAAATTACCGCATCCTAAATAATGCCAGTCACATTCAGAGCACTCCGCCCGTCTAGGGCCGACGTCGCGTTCAGAAATCCTCGCGAGCGCATATCGTAAAGCCGAAAGCGAGTCGCGCGATCGGCCTCGTAAATTCTCGAGATGAATCCTCGTACGTGTGCGCTGCAAACACACACATATATGTGTACGTGCTCGTCCTCTTCGCGAAGCGTCTCCTCTGAGGGCGCGTAAACTTTGTAAGAGGAAATTACAGGGGCTTTTCTGCAGCCGGCCCGCTTTTATGCTCCGAGGAGGTGTGGTTCCTTCTTTTTTTTTTTCATCTTTGGGGTTTTCGCGCCGATGATAATTGGACGCGAGGCCGCTTGGATTGCGTTTTGATGGCCGGTACAGACGGCTGCGAATATTAAAGGCGGATTAGTTCGGGACTGTTGGGCTTTCATTTCTGGATGTTGCTCAGTTTTTGGGTGAAAATGAGAATTTGAACCGGTGAGTTTGTCTCTATCTACTTGCAGTTTGGTGTATTATAAACGGGAGAAATAATTATAATTTCATCGTGTTTAAACGTTTAAACGTTTTTGTACTGCGCAATTTTTAATTGGTAATTGTCGATTTGTATTTAATTTAAAATTTGATTAGCTATCCTTAGGATCGAAAATATCAAAAATATTTTTCTTTACACTGTAATTTTGATAACAAGTAACTACAATTTACTCCAAATTCTTTTAAAACTTGAAAGAAAATTGATTTCAAATAGAATGAGTCTACCCTAATAATAACCTGTCAAAAATCCACAAAAACGTAGAGCAAAGCAGAGCCGAAAACTATACAACATCGCCTCTAACAATGCTTCCCACAACCTAATTCCCACTTGAAGACTCGACCGCCGGGCGATGGCAATTCCGCTATGATTTCGTTGATAGAACGCATAATCGAATCGGGCGCAGATCGATTTTCGACTTTCGAACTGACCTGCCCGCCCTCTCGGCGGGGAATGACGTCGGTAAAACTGAATAAACCACGCGTCCTCCGCCCGCCGTGTAACCAGTTTAACTTCCTAATTTAATCGGCTCCGGGCGCGGGGAATGAATGGAGATCGAACGCGCGCGCAGAAGCGCACCAAGGATGCTGGGAAAAAGCGGGTTAACGAGGCATTAAAAACGGGGTTTGTGTATATACGTGCGGACGAACGCGCGTACAAACTGCGTCGATAAATGCGCGAAGATGGATTTGCTGGATAAATAATCCTTTATACCGGGAGGGAACTGCATTTTCTCCATTCATGAAAGAGTAACGAATTTAGAAGTAATGCCGCTCTTTTGGTTATTTCCGGAAAAATCGTGTTTTTCATTTGTATATGGGTTTCTATTAATAATAGATGACCTGAACTATTTATGTTTCTTAATTTACAATTTTTATTCAAATTTATTATTTTGTAACTTTGTTGCTATTCATATTATTTTTTTTCTTCTAATAATTTCGTTTGTTTCGTTGACAAATTATTTTAATTTATCAATTAAAAGTAAAAAGGGGTGTTAAACATTTATTTACCTAACTAGTTTGACAAATGTTTATTATTAGAAATGAAATCATACAAAGTCATACAGCAGTAATATTTGTAAAATTTGTATAATATTGTAGTATTCCTTCCACAATGCTACAATATTCATTACGTTGGTAGTAGATATTTCGTTTTGTTAGAGAGTTTTTCAAAAATCAAAATTTCTTTTCATACACTGCCAATAATTGATGATAAAAGTATATTTTCTGTTTACTTAATGCATCGTTTTAACTAATTATTCAATAATAAAAAGTGAATCCTCAAAGATCGATGCAGATCTTGTAAACGCAAACAATATATATACCTATTGCAAATTTGACAAGTTTGCATAATTTTAGCGGGTAAGAATACTATTCTCTTTCTCTCACGGTGATTTTCTTAAACTGGCCGGACTGGCTTTTAACGTTGCGAGAGGATTAGCAGCTGCTTTTTTTGGATTTTTCCGGCCTCTCTCTTTTTTCCTGCATATAATGGAAGAGCGCGAACGTCACAGTCCTTTGTGCCCAGATTTGAGTGCCCCAACCGTCAATTTTGGAGCCGAATGAGTTCTTTACGAGAGGAAGAATTATTGCAGTTAAATTGAAGCTCTCAACTTGTGCTTTTAAAAGAAACAATGCAGAGGAAGATGTTTCAAAAAACATGTGTGTTTTTTATTGAATTAATTTTATGATTCTTTACAATGATTTATCAACATTTAGAGAATTAAGATAATATACTTTTGGATGCATCCTTTCATTATTAATTAGTTGTATGATTTAACAACAACACTAATGTGTGACAACACTAATGTGTTTTACTAATTAATTTTAAGGGAAACAGTTTTTATACATTTAAAAATTATTTTAAATACTTCTAAATATTTTTTAGTAATGTGAAATATTAAGTTTTACCTTATAATAGATATAGTAATTTTCCTCATATTGCGTACACGGAGAAAAATTTCAGACAAAAGGTACAAATAAAATTCGGGTAAAAATTACACCTAAGAATATTAACCCAGGACCTTTCTCACATTTACTAAACTTTTACGAGGTTTTGAGGTGGCTCGAAAAGATCGACAACCCGTCAGGTCGTTTAGCTAGATGGGCAGTAGAGCTCAGTCAGTGGGATTTCGAGGTAAAGTACCGAAAAGGATCAGAGAATACCTTAGCCGACGCATTATCTCGACAACCAAGGGTATGTAGCATCACCGAAATCCGTTGCAATTGGTACAAGAGGATATACCAAGGGGTACAAGACAAACCTGGAAAATACGCCGACTATCGCCTCAATGATGGGAAGTTGTACCGGAAAGTGCTCCATACCTTGGATTTCAACGAACTCGAAAATGATGCTGAATGGACATTGTGCGTCGCAAAGGATCATCGCGCCGCCATCTTGAAAGAAGCTCACGATGAACCGCACGCAGGACAATTAGGGGTGGCGAAAACACTAATCCGACTAGCACACTATTACTACTGGCCAGGGATGTTACGGGAAGGCGCCACCTATGTACGGAACTGCGAATCCTGTCAAAAGTTTAAAAGGAACCAGCAGCTACTTCCCGGACAAATGCACGCAACCAAAATCAATCAACCATGGGAGATGATCTCTGTAGATCTTGTGCGACCGCTCCCTAGATCCTCACAAGGGAATACTTGGCTGCTTCTTATGCAGGACCGCCTTACGAAGTGGGTCGAACTGAAGACGCTCCGAAAAGCTCTGAGCAGCAATATCGCAGAAGTAGTCAAGGAGAAGATCATATTCCGGCATGGATGCCTTCCCAGGTGAAAATAATTTATCTTATTTTTATAAAGATTTTATATAAGTTTTGTAAAGATTTGGTTGTAAACAATTTATATAAAATTTTTATTTAAAACTGCAAAAAATATGAGCTCCTCTAATAGTCATCGGTTGCTAATTTTGACGTGAGAGGTTAAAAAGTTAAGATGCGCCACCAAGCGCCAGTTGTGAAAAATAAAATTAATTCCGCTTGGTGGCGCATCTTAACCTTTTAACCTCTCACGTCAAAATTAGCAACCGATGACTATTAGAGGAGCTCATATTTTTTGCAGGTTTAAATAAAAAT
>UCOM01003351.1:0-18479 GCA_900474385.1 Ormyrus pomaceus | reverse complement strand
CTATTAAACAACGAGCCGGAGGAGGAGGGGATGGGGGAGGGGGGGAGAGAAAAAAAGCTCATGCAAATTCGCGATTCTCCCGGAGCCGAACGAAAAACTCGGGGCCCAGCCGCTCTCGCCTCCGGTCAGAGAAAGAGAGAGAGAGGGAGACGAAACAAGAGGGCCCTCACCCCGTGTATAAATACCGGCGCGCATGCTCTTATGCAGATTTCGCCTCGCGGAGCAATGAGCAATAAAGAAAAAACCGCGCGCGCGCGTCGGGCCCTAGAAGAAGAAGAGTTCGCGCCGCTCGGCGGAGCCGGTCGAAAGAAGCCTGGAAACACACGTCGGTGCGTGCCAAGGGTGGGCCCCGTCGAAGCTGCAGCCGATCGTTAACTTTATGGAGCTGCGCGTACGCTCTCTCTCTCTCGAGAGAGAGAGCCTGGTTACATTAGAGCGAGAGAGAGAGAGAGAGTCAATGCTATCTCTCCCGGGCGATCGACGTTTCGAATCACTTTTAACGAGAGCTGCGGGGCACTTGGCGTTTTTGCTCGCAGCGGCGCGCGCGAGCGAGCTTTATTCGCCGCCTGGCGCGCACACACCGAGGAGCGGCGAGTTTTCGCTCTCCTCATCTCCTTTGTTTTTCCGGCGCGCGCGCGCGCGCGAGCTTCGGAACGGAGGCAAATTTGCCCGGGGTTCGTAATGCGCGCGTTAAGCTGCCCTCGGACTCGTTTCGAGCGATGCTTCGCCGCGGAATGATATTTCTTAATTTTGCTGCTGCTGCTGCTGCTGCTGCTCTTGCGTTTACGCGGCCGAGTTTTTCTCGGGCTCGAATTATGTCTTTTAGAGTTATAGCGCTATTGACTCTGCGGGTATTTCAATTGGAAGGGTTTTTGGTGATGGATAGTTCTCTATGGGATATTATACTGCCGGGTAATGAACCTGGCGATGCTCTTTCCGTTCTAAACGCTTGCCATTCCATATCCGAATGAAACGTGGCCTTTTTTGCCATCGACGTTTAATTTCGAAAAGCGCGCGCCATTTTCGGAATCCGTATAATTGAATAAACCTTCCCACGGCTCTCTCGTAACTCGGCAGCGGAACAATTCCGTCCGAAAGTCCAGGACAGCGATCGGGAGAAAAATCGTAAAAGCAGGTATATAGCACGCGATTACCGATTTCGCGGATTTCACGGTAAAATCGAACATTTCGTCGGAAGTAGTCCGCGCAATTTGCCCGCGCGCCGCGATATCAAAGAAGGGGGGGAGGAGGTAAGAAAAAGAGGCTCGGCGAAGAAATCCTCGCGCGACCGACGAGAGGAGAGCCGCGCTGACGTGCCGAGGCACTTATCATTAGGGCGCATCTTCCGGCGAGCCGCTCGAAGCGCGCCGAGGGGTAATTGTTTCCTCCGGTTTATAGTTTTATTCCGACTGCCGGCCGATGATATCTATTCTCCCTCTCTCTCTTTTTATATACACGCCGAGAGCGTTCCCTTTGTATTCCGCGTACGGAGAAATCATCGGCAAGGCAGAGAGAGAGAGAGCTCCTTTCTTCCCGCGTGTTTCTTTTTTTTTTGTGTTTTTTCCCCCGTCCGGCCGAGGCTCGCGACGGTTATCGCGCTGTAAAACGCTTTCTGGTTAAGCCCCGTGATTTACGGTTACTGCTTTCTGATAAATTAGCAATCACTGACGATTGTTTTGCAGCCTCGTTGAGCCGCTACTGATTTACGCACAAGGCTTTTCGGTTTTATGGCTATTGGATTCCGCAGGAGATCCCACTCGCGTCGTCGCGGGTAACGCGTGATTTTTTATCGGTGAGTAAAGGAATGCCAGTACTTTTCGTCGAACCTGCATAGGAATCCGATAATAATAAACGGTTAAAAAAACTTTTGCCAGAAAAAATCAAGTTTTCAATTTAAAATGCGGCTCGTATCTCTTAATATCTCATTACACGCCAAGTGCACATTCCCACTTAAGAGTGGAAAAATGTCTCGTTAACGAATCAACATTGTTATCCAGCAGCCTCGTGCGGACGTTACGCTCCTGCCGCAGTCCTTCCTCGTTCTTTTTTTTTTTTTTTGTCCGCAGTCGCTATTTTAGCCCGGTATGCTATCTCACGCCAACGGCACATCCTCTCCGCAAAAGCCTGTGTCGTGCCGCCGAGCGAGAGCCGAGATTTTTTCGGGCAATTATATTCGCGTATAAAGTCGGGATTAGTGCTTGGCAAATAGACTTATCGCGTGAGCGACGTAATTCGCCCGTATAACTCTAATTATCCGCCTTCTGCTCGCTTGTATATATATGTATACAGACTGTCTGGGTGCACAGTGTTGAAAAAAATGTCGATGTGCCATTATGCCTTGAGCCGCAACAAAGGAAGAACGTAAAGACCTACATTTTTGAGCGGAGATTGCGCTCTTTGGAAAGCACCGGGAAAATTACTTATTTACCGACACAAAGGCTGCCTAAAAAACGTATTTCGAGTGCATCTGATGACTTTGAATCGGGGCAATCTTAATTTTTACGTTTAACGGCCCCGTCGAAAGCTTTATAATCGGACGAGGAGCTTCCAAAAATGCCCGAGCAATCAAAATTTTCGGACATAATCTGGGTTCGCCGCGCAAAACAGCTCACTTTGGCCGGCTCTCGGAGCGCCATTTAAAAAAGAATGCACATCGCCTTGGGCTGCTTTGCATCTCTCGAGGCCTCCCCGAAATTGGCGCAGGACATAAAAAGGACGTATAACCTCGGCGGAGAGGAGCACCGCCGCCGTCGCCGCCGCCGACAGAAGAGAGAGAGAGAGAGAAAAAAAAACGAGGCGAGAGGGAGGCGCAGAATTTCGCGTGCGGAGGGTGATATTACGCTCGTCTAGCCCCGCGATATGGAAAGCAGAGCTTGTACGCGTAATAACAGCTCCCGTCGAGCGGCGACCGACGACGACGGGGAGTTTCTTTCTCGCGCATTCGAAAAAAGGAAGAGGAGAGAGAGAGGCTCTGGGCGGCGCTGGACAGTTTCGCGCTGTGCGCCTATCGTTTAGCCCGGATCTCCATGCGAGATTGGCGGCCGACGCCCCCCGGCGATATCGCCGCTTTCTTGCCTCTTTCCTTTTTCCTCTCGGCTTTATCGCGGAGGAGCGTTAAAGAAGCGGCGAGCTTCTTCTCTCGTTTCCTGCCGCATTTTTACGCGGGCACCTTCTTTCCGGCAGCGCGCCGACGCCGCGCTTCGCTAATTGCGCTTTCGGAACAATTTTTTTTTTTCTTCTTTTTACTAAAAAAATCCGCATCGAACTGCGAATTCCACGGCCGGAGAGGTCTAGAAGCGCATTACCGTCTCGGCGGCGGTAGAATTTTTTTTTGTCTCGGCTCTCTCTCCGCTCTCCTTTGTATTCTCGCTCAAGGGGGTAGCCGCGGAGCGGAGGCTACTCCACCATTGTAATCTTTGGGCCGAGGCACGTCATCGGGCTGGGCTACCACCTTTTTCGGCCTCCCCCCTTGATTAAGCGGGCCGAGAGAACTCGTTCCTTTTTGCGCGCGCGCTTTTTTGCTCGCGCTACACGCTCGTCCGCTCTCTCTCTCTCTCTCTCTCCCGGAGAAACTGGAAGCCTCCAAGATGGCGCGCGATATATTCGCGAGAGCGGCCTTCGACATTTTCGAGGCGTTTAAGATACGGCTTTAACGGCTGGGAATTTCGGATGTAAGTATGGTTTAGCCGGGGCTGCCGCCGCCGCCGCCGCCGCCGCTGCCTGGCGAGTTTTGCAAGTTTTAGCGAGGGAAAAGCGAAGAGTTCGCCCGAATGGTATTTAAAGCCAAGGGTGCACTTATTTTTATCTCTCCGACCGAGGGGAGGAATACTCAACTTTTTTTCAGGAGATTTTTGAATCTCTAGCTAGCCGCGCTCCTCTAGAAACGGCTTCCTCGAAGGGAGAAATTACATTGATAGCAGCGTCTGCTCCGTGTGCCGGTTTCGCAGAAAAATCTCGTTAGATCGCCCGGTGACGGGCGGCCGGTGCAGAATGAAATCCCTTACGGTTCGCTATAAATAGCGATTAATTGACGCGACGCGAAAATACGCGATCGCCCAATTACGAGAAATCGTGAAAAGGAGCCACTCGTCGGCTTTTACGAGGTGCGTTCACCGCGGCGGCGGCGGCGGCGGCTTAATTTACAGCCCCCAATAAAACTCGTCGGCCCCGCGCGTCCGAGAAAAGCGCCGTGTTCTCGCGCGGAAATTCGTCGAAGCGTCGAGGGTACAAAAGTGTATAACAGCCAGCTCCGGAAAAAAGCTCTCCGGCGCATTATATTCGGGGCGAAAAGTGCGCCGCGTGCCCCGTCCCGCGTCGGGCACTGTTTCGGGGGTGTGTCCGGGGGCGTGAGTCGCGCAGCTGCACTCGTGGCCTGCACGCGCGCGCGCGCGCCTAAGGGGCGGACTGCGCGAGCAATAATATAATATTCCGTTTAGCAGCGACGGTTGACAATGAGAGAGAGAGAGAAAGGAGGCCGTGGCGCACAGCAGACGCTGAGCGACGTCTGACTTGCCGTTGTTGTTCGGCGCCGTCGTTGTTCCACGGAGGAGGAGGCCGGATTTTTCCACGGAGAGAGAGAGAGAGAGAGAGAGTTGTGGCGTGTTTGGGAGAAGGATTCGTTGACTCGATGATAGTATCTCGAGGGAGAGAGAATTCGATACAATTGCTGGCTCTTAATAAAGAGAGATTCTGGGCACAACTGGCTACTGTTTCCTGAGCTTTATCGATGGGGATTCAATCTGAGGCGCCAGATTCGTTCGGATAACCTTTCGAAGTTGTGAAAGTATGAGATAATTTGATTGAACGTGTAAATTAACGACAAAACATGAAAGCAACTGCTTTGTCTACGATCCGAGCAATTAATTAGTCTTATTTTACAAATGAATACTTAGATAGAAAATCACAAAAGGTAGCCAACATTAATAGGTTCTAAATTCCACCTAACATTACACGAGTTTCAACACACATCCCAATGATCACTCTTTGTCTTCCCACAACACCGTCATAAACTCGGTTCGCCCCATGACGCCTGCGTCCATTGACACCTCGGCTATAAAAAAAGGAGCCTGAGCGCGATAAAGCGATCTGCACGGGTCATCGGCAGCTCGTCTCTTTCATCGGCCGCGCGCAGCACGACGTCAATGACGCGCAATCCGCCGGGAGCCGGAAGCTCGTCTCCGTAACCCGGAGCAATCGGATACATCTCTCACCTTGTTCGGCTCGAGCGCGCGACGCTCCTGTACATCTCCGCGGCGGCTTTATCTTCCTTTTTCCCGAACCTCCTTCCTGTCACTCGAGGCGCGCGCGTCTTTTGCTCCGCGTAGGAGCTCTGTCCCTCCCACCGTGTCGTACCTTTTAATGGGGGCTGCCGCGCGCGCCGTTAACGAGCCGAATACCGTGTTCCTATTTTCGGCGGAGCGCTCCTCTCGCTCGCCGCCGAGAGAGAGAGAGAGAGAGAGAGCCATTCGTCACGGCGGACCGCAAAAGCGAGCGCCCCGAAATTTCGGGCTTATTTTGCGAGCTCGGTGGGTGGAGACGTTGGTGGACGAGCGTTTTACGGCTGGCCCGGTGCGGCGTGAAAGGTCCTTCGGAAGCTGCCTCAATGTTATTGGATTCTCATTAGTCACGAGTTATACAAAGCTTCGTCGCGTCGCTTTGTCGAACTGGAAAGGGCATGAAATTCGGCGGATTCGAGCGTTTTATATACCTTACTTCTTCACTTGACGGATGCTCGAAATTACCGCGTGGAGATTGTTTAATGCGCGTTTCGATGAATGGAGCGGTTAAATCGGTCCAATTTCGCGCGCGGGGCTAATAAAATGAGCTGCCCTTTCCGAGAAGATCGGACACAATGGAGGGGGGAGATCGGCGATCGGGATCGCGATCGCCGAAATCAACGGACGCATTTCCTCTAATAAATTAAACATACCTCGAACGTATTATTTCTGGCGATTGTCTCGGTTACGGAGCTCTCTCTCTCTCTCTCGGTATATCGGCTGTATACCCTTCGGGCCGATTCTCCATCGCATCAGCTTGCGCACACAGCGAAATAAAAGCCCCCGAGGCCCCGTTCAAAATTCTAATTCGCGGTCGGCAAAGAGAGGCCGAGAGGAGAGGAGAGGGGGGGGGGGGAAGAGAGCTCAGCCGCGGTAATGACTACAATCATCTCGCCGATACAATGCTATCTGATCGGATCGGGGCAAAGTGGGCACGTCGGCGTTTTCGAAACACGTATGATTGCAGCGTTTGCGAGCGGGAGATGCGCCTCCAACACCGCCGCCGCCGCCGCCGCCGCGCGTATACATATTCGACAGATGCGTCAAAAAATGTTGCTCTCGGTATAGGTCCCGCGTATAAGTATAGCGGTAATAATAGAAATTCGCGCGAGCGCGTTGGCCGTGAAATTTTTGGCATTCGGCGGGGGCCCGAAAAATAGTCGCCGCTCGTTAGTGTTTTTTCGGGGCTCTCTCTCTCTCGAAATGACAGAAAATTACACGCCGCGCCGCGCGCCGGCAAGCCTTCCGTTCGATGCTTTTCCCTTCCTCTTTTTTTTTGTAATGCTCGGGCACGGACACCGGAATCACGGCGCTTTTTAAAACGGGTATTTTTCGACATGTACGCCCACTGCGAGCGTATAGGCAAGCGCTTCTAGCTTGGTGGAGAGCGATTCGAGAAACTCTCGGCGTTTAATGAGCGATTATGAATGGGCAGCTGCTCCGCGACGATTATTAGAGGCGACGTTTATTTTAGCATCCAAATTATTTTAATGAAAGATCTGCAATTATCGGGGAATGCAGCTACCCGAGTTGTAAAGCAATCCTGGTTTATGACCCAGTTCGAGAAATAAAAATCTTTCGAAGAATCCGAACCATTTGTATTATTATTTTATTGTTTTTGTAATGTAGTAATTGTATTATTATTGTCAATTTTCGTTGCAGATCGCGCTGCGTTCAATAGTTGATTTATGCAAAATATGGGTAGTAAGATCTCTTTCAGGTGATTTATGCACATAAGCATGTTGAATTAAAATCGCATTCAAATGAAAATTCATCAATTAGTTCATCTTACCAGATATGCCAAACATTGCTAAATTTCTGCATCGAAAGCACTAAAAAAATAAATTTAATATGTTGAATGTACGTATAACTATTGTAACAAAGTATTAAACTAATACTTTAAACTAATACTTTACAGAGTCAATCCACATCATACTCTATTCTAAATTTACTTAAACACATAAATTCTTTGAACAAATAAGAAACAAAGGCAAACATATTGCCCAATCCACTCAAGATACTAATACAAAGTGAAATCCACACTCTTACAATCAACCGGACAGATCCTGAGTAAACCAAAGCCTATACATACGTCCCGCGTATCGAATCCCTCGGCAACAGATCCACCCACTCGAAGAACAATCGGCGCTCAACAGCCACCGGCTTCGTATACACCAGAAAATCCCAGCGGAGCCCAGCGACTCGAAGTATCCCCGCGTGTTTTGCGGTCGCTTCGCGGCTATTTCACGGTGATTTCCGGCTAATAATCGCCGCTCCTTCTCTCCCATAAAACACACAGTATACGTAACAACAATCCTATGCGCGATCGGCTCCTTTGGCCCTCGCTCGCAGCTCCGCCCACCTCCCGCGCAATTGTCTACATCGCCTCTCGCTCTTTCCCGATGCCCGCGCGATCCTCCGGGCGCAAATGAATGCGCGAAAAGGGAGCCGACCGGCGTGGGCGTACTTTCGGGCCCTGCGGAAGTGGCCGAGAGGCTCCCGCGCGGCTGCACAATTGAGGCAGCCCCCGCTCTCTCGCTCGTTCTCTCGTCAATGCGCGCGGCACAAGAGAAGCGGGCGTGGAGACGGATCAATTATACAATGTTTCCCGAGGTGCCGAGCGGCGTCTTCTGCCCCTGTCTTTCGAGGGACGCGACGCTCTCGCTTCCTTCGGGATTTTGCGCGATCGAGCGAAAGAGAGAGAGAGAGGACGGAAGACAGGAAGGAACAGAGAGGTACGGGCGAACAATGCCGGTGGGCGCGATCGACCCTTTAAAAGTCCCCGGGGAGAGAGCGGAGTTTCCTTTTTCCCTCGGTATCTTTTTACGGGGCCGGCCCGGCGATGGATGTATTGCCTCGAGGACGACGGGGAGGAGAAAGAAGAGGTGAGATTTTCGGATGCGTCAATTCCGAGGAAAGGTTACGGGGCCTTTTATGGTCGTTAAACGCTTCTCGCGCGACGATTTTCCTCCTTTTTTTTTTCATGATAATTGCCGGCGCGCGACTTTTCTCGGCGTGTCCGGTCAATGGTCGGAGGCGTTGCCGCGACGATTGATTCGTCATCCGCTGTGATTTTCCGGAAACATAACATATTTTAGGTGCTTGCTTTCACAATGCGCGAAGGCTGAATGGCGTGCGGCAATAAGAAAACTATTTTGCTTTTTGTGAAACCATATTACAAATATATGCGGTTCGTTTCGTTCCCCGAAGAATTTTCATCTTCGAATCGTTATACCTGCCGATTCAAAATGCAAAGCTTTCAATCGAAGTAAGATTAAAAGCAAAAGCTGCGTTGCGCACTATATTTTGGAAAAAAAATTCTGGCATCTTTCCAGCAGAAAATGCTTCCGATCCTTATAACTGTATCCAGCTCGCGGAATTCCTCGTCGATTTTATTACTCGACCGGAATCGACCGGCTTAGCAGCAGTACTTCGAAGTGATCAGGCCTAACGAATCCGCGACGCATTCCATCTGCGTGACATTCGCTGGCTGGTTATCCTGGAAAAAGGCGAAAGGAGGCTATAAGCGCAGGACGATAACCGACTTCGACTGCCGTCGCCGCGATGACGAAGTAAAGCCTTTTCTGCGAAGGAGTCGTATATAATTAGGTCTCTCTCTCTCTCTCTCTCTCTCTGCGCGACGCGCAGCTCATTTGCGACGACGAGTCGCGTCGCATTTTGCATGGTAGGGGTTCCGGGAATGTTTGCACTATATAAAAAGGCATTAAACGTCAGGCTCGTTATGTTTCTTGCGTCGTTAAGGAGGAAGAGGAGAGCGAGAGCGAGAAACGAAGCCCAGCCGAAGACGCGCGGACGAGGAGACCTCGTCCACAGACCGGCGCGGGCCTTGCTGGGTTATTCGACGCGCTTCTTTTTCTGCGCGCGCTTGTCGTCGGTGGTGTGGTGTGTTCCGTCGCTGCTCTCGCACCAGCCGTTTGCGCTGCCGCACGGCTTAATCAAGATCGCGTAATACGTTGCGCTGATGCGTGCTTTGCTCGTGATTTATTTGATGGTGACTTTTGGGCGAGCAAGGATCGAATTTTATTTTTTACTTTTGTCTTGTACTTTTTGAATATTAATGTCGAGATTTGGTAGGGTTAAAAATTGTCAAATTAAATTGAAATGTTTTACACAATTCTATTCTGAGGCAATCGGTAATTTATCGAACCAAGTAATTTACCCCGAATACTACCTAATAATAACGTAAAAGTAAAGTAAAATGTCAATTTATTATAGCTCATAAAAATAGAGTCGCCGAAAACTGACAATTCCTTTCAATTACACCAGTTTTTATCGCATCAACGCCATGCTACGTGAACCCCTTTTTCCCAAATCCACCAATACAGTCGCCGACGCTGATTTAATAAGAGACTCCGATACAAAGGAAACGTCGATACAACATAGAGACTAATCCGCAGCGGCGCGCTACAAGGGGAGGCCCGGGCAATTTGTCTTATCCCAATATTTCGACGGGCTCCGCGTATAAGGGGACAGGGCAGGACGGTGGCGACGCCGGTATATAGTATTCGCCTTATGCGTTTTACGACTAATGGACTCGGGCCGGTAAATCACGGCCTCGGACAATGCCGACTGCGGCGGCGATTTACGAGAGAGAGAGAGAGAGAGAGAGAGAGAAGCGCGGGGAAAAAGCGAGAGAAAGGGAGAGCCGCGCGCGTTCTTGTTAGCAGTTCGATTGCACGCGGCCGCAAGCTATAAAATGCCGATTCGAAAAGCCGAGGAGTCCGAGCACAATGAGAGCAAGCGCAGCGTCATTAGATAAAGAGCCGCCGCGGGAGCTGCTTTTGTTTCCGTACCGATTGTTTAAGCCGAAAAGAGTTGCGCCTTTCGGCAAAAGGCAATATATATATATATATAAAAGGCGCGCGAAGCCGCAACGTGAATATACGTATATATATGTATATCCCTCGAGTCGCTTATCTGCGAGCAGAGCTGAGAAAGACGTAACGCTAAAAGTCAAGGGGAGTCCGTCCTATACACACACAAGCGGCCAGTTTCTCGAGTCCGTTCTCGCTCGCGCACACATCACTGCGCACAGGTGTATATATATATATATATATATCGAGCGGCAGGATCTCGAAGTGTATATACCCGAAGAGAGGAGCCCAGGCCATTCAGCCTCGGAAAACGGAGAGAAGCGTGCAATCCTGTAAATCACGAGAAGCATAAACGACGCTGAGATAATATTTTCTTAACACCTCGTGAAAGGGTTGGACGTGGCTACACGGCTGAGAGAGAGAGAGAGAGAGAGAGAGAGAGAGAGAGGCCCCTTGGGTATTACATGTATACGTGCGAATATAACCACTTGCCGAGCCGAGAGCGAGCGGTAAATCCATCGTGATTGCCTCCTTTCGTCTCGTTACGGATCGCCGGGGATGTATATATACCGGCTGCTTTGCCTTTTATTTACACTTTCCAAGCACCGACCGGTGCAACCAGCAAAGATTGCGGGAATTTCTTTGTTTACGGGTACAGGGATCTCGGCAGGCTTTTCTCGCCTTTGGGGAGGCGCGAAAAGCTTCAATTAATTCGGTCTTTCCTCGTTGACTTTGGATAATTTAGCTGTCTTTGACCAAAGTCTTTCGTAACGACTGGGATCGTTCAAAATTTCGCCTCGCCTCGGCGATTTTGTACGGCTGATAAATTCCGAGAGACTAAAGTGCAATTACGTATTAGCCATCGAATGCTTCCCCGTTAAAGCTTATAAAACAAAAAACTGCCTATTATCCTGACGATTTCATGCATTAAAGCAGGAAAAAAAAAGGAGGCCCCCGCCGCTCTCTCTCGTGTAAACAAAATGACTCGCGCCTTCCTTTATTCGTCGTTCGTTTTGAAATTTTTTTCAATACTCCGGGCCGCCGCGCGGAGCCCCGAAAAAAAAAGGAGGAAAGAAGATTACGAGCCGAGAGAGTCCGGGGGCTTAATGAAGAAAAGAGTGGAAGAGTGGAAGAGAGGAGAAAGGGAGTCGGGGAGCGCGGCGTTGGAAAAAGCGCCGGTCAGTCGCCAAGTCGGCGTCGTTTCTCTCGCCTACGAGTGACTGTTGACTTTTTGTGGCTTCTGTCCATTAGGCAGATAAAATCGGCCGGGGCCGCCGAATGCTTATCTCGCCTCGCTCCATCTCCCGACCTTAAGAAGCCCACGAATTAGTCCGCTCGAGTAATGCTTTACCGCCGGCTGGTGGCTCTCTCCGACGATGAGGCTCTCTCGGCATCTGTTCCGGAACTGGTCTGCCTTATCCTCGTTACTCTCGCCGTTATTATTACGAGCTTAAAGCTTGACGATTGCGAAAAGTGCCCGAGAGAGCCGCTAATCCCGTGACCGCTCTGACGCGGCGGCTGTTTTTAAAAAGCGGAAAGTAAATAGCAATTTTTGGATGGATTAGCGGCGGTTTTGAGTGACAGGACAGGCTGTCACCTGCGGCTCGGACGTTTCGGCGCTTACGTTCTGGATGTTGCACTGAGATCAGAGCGATTACGTGAGTAATCGTTCGGTTTTGTTGTTTTTTCTATAAATTGAACAATTAAGTCTTTGAATTTTAAGGTGTACTGCACAAATTATAATGAAATTTTCGCTTTGTGAATCGAAATCATTTACTATCTCATTACCGATTATTCTTTCAAGAGCTAAGACTATTTGAAGGAAAATTAAAACTGATGCGCAACTATTGTTGTAAATTCCATTACTTAATTTATCACGAAAAAATTGACTGTTACAAAATCGAATTTAAATTATCCTTTTATCTGCACTTGTCAATCACTAATTTTTTTAAATCTCCTTGCTGGCTCGTATGTAATATCTTTCTACACCGTTTGTTAAACGGCACTGTTAAACTCACAGTCCTCAAAGCACTGCAGCAACTAATTCGAAACTCGTATAATTAAGTGAAAAAATGAGCTCTCCGCATTAAAAAAAAAAAAAATCTCCCCGACATCCTGCCAGGCGGGCACCGTAATCACGGCGGCCGGCGCCGTCAGTTTCTCTCTCTCTCTCTTCTACACCCGCTGCATTAACTCCCATTTTTCTTATACGCTCGAACTCGAAACCCAAGGCCGATTCGTACCTCTGGCGTAATGCGTGCAAGGAGTCGGAGGAGTATTATCCCCCCGGTACGATTCTCCACGGCGATCGTCGCTCGCTCCTGGCGCCAGAATTCGTTCCCGCTATTACGGTGATAGATGAACGAACGGCTGCGGGCGGCTCGCACTCTTCACCCCCGAGAGAGAGAGGGAAAACGCGCTTGTTTAGCGGAGAGCGGATCCTCTCCGGAGAGGATTTCCCGCAGGGTCGACGAGTCGATCGGCTTCTGCGCATACCGCCGCAGCAGCGCGGACTAATCGCCCTCGCTACGTGACTCCGCTCCGCCGCTGTGCCGAATCTCTCCGTGCGATTGATGCGGAGTTAGCGTCGGCGCTGTCGGCTTATCGACGAGGATTTCCGAGCGGACAGGTGCGAGTGGATTCTGACGCCAGATTACGTTAATCTCAAGATTGCGGTGGTATCTCTCGTTCGATTTCGCCGATTTTTCTTTTTTCTTTAAGGAAAAGAGAAAGCTAGAAAAGGCTAACGACTGCGCGGGATGAAAATGATCCCGCCGCTTTTTTCGCCGGCTCCATTTCAAAGCGAGAACCTGTAAATTAGCCTCTCCCAAATGAAGGCAGGCTTTCGGCCTCTTCCGGCGCCTCGGTGATCGATCGATCCCTCTTTCCCCGCTCTCTCGCGCGCGCGACCCGCCGTCGCGCCTCACGGGCTATTCGGAAAAGTCCATTTTCGAAGGGAGAAAAAAATGGTGGCGCGGCGGCGGCGGCGGCGGCGGCGCGATTATCGTTGTCTTTGCGGTCGGTAGCTGCCGCGCGCCGATTCGGCCCGGCGTGACTTAATCGATCCTGGCGCCGTCGAGCTCCGGCATTCCTCTCTCTCCTCCGCCGCCGCCGCCGCCGAGGTTTCCTTCATTACATCCTTTTGATCCGCGGCGCTGCGAGAGAGAGAGAGATTGCTTCGTATATACACGAACGAAAATGATAGAGAGAACGAGCCGGTAATGAATAACGAAGACCGAGGAGGTAACAATGAAGCGACGACGCCCATTGTCGCGCCGGGTGGCGGCGCTTCTTGCGTCTTGAAATTCAATTGCAGTCGGCCGGCGGCTTCGAGGCCACTGATAAGCTTCGCGTTTGAGCAGGAAGGTAGAGCTTTTGTATTTACGAGCCTTTGGACGAAATTACTTGACACCGTTGGCTTTTTTTTTTCTTTTTTAAGAATCGCCCGCCGCGGTTGATGTACTGGCGGCAATTTAGCCTGCGGCGATGGACTTGCAATCCAATCAAATTCTGATATAGTCCCCTCATTTTAAGGTTATCACGGACCGGATATTAGTGCGTAGAGGAGTCCGGCGCCCCGTACGGTTATTAACGCCGAAGCATTGACCCTCTTTAAAACGCGATGTTTAAAATTTTAACGAGAGTATAATCAAGACGGAGAATTATTCCGTCGCGTGAGGAGAAGGAGAGTAGATTTTTATTAAAACACCGACGATCCCCTAATGAAAGTGCTGGCAAAAAACGCGGCCGGGCCCTTTTTCTTCCCTCCATTTTTCATCAATATTTAGTTATGCCTGCCTGCATTTTGTTCTTGCAGCACGGCGAGGGAGAGAGAGAGAGAGAGATAGCGAGGAAAGATAAAAGATGAGGGTCTGACTGGTGCTTCATTGTCGGCTTTTCTCTTTCCTCCTTCTCGTTCTTTCTTCCCGGCCTGCGCGTAATAAAGGATAGCGCCAGTAATGGCTTTTAATTACTTCATAATGAGGTTGCTGCCGCTGGCGCCAACTGCGCGTATATGTAGATCGAGGCCTTTTTTTCCCCACCGGCGCAACGACGACGACGCGGCCCGGGATCTTTTTTTTGCACTCTGCCCACCAAAGACTTTCCCTCCCGCTTTGAGGGCGCAAAGGAGGCTCGTCGTCCTTTTCGAAATTCTTGCGGGCCACCTCAAAAGAAAAAGCCTCTCGCGCGACCCCTCTAGTTTTCCCTATTTCTCCTAATTAACCGAAAACGCGCGTCAAAGTGTAAGGGCCGGGAGACTCGTGTGCGCGCGTGAAAAGTGCTGCAGTGAATCTCGAGTCATAGAGCGGCGTAATTGACAGTCGCCGCAAAGGAGGGCGGCGGAGGCGCGCGCGCGGCCTTTTTGTACATAACGTTGACACGAGCTCGGGTTGGCGCGAGCGCGCGCCTCTCCCCGGCCTATTAAGGATTCTGAGCAACTCATTTAAGAGCCCCCGAGAGAGGAAGACGGATAGAGAGCGAAGGCCGCCGCCGCCGCACCGCGAGAAAGGTAAGAGAAGGAGTGACTAATGCGTCTGCCCGGCTACCTGAAGAAGCGTCGCGCGGCTGGAGTTCAAAGGGACCCGTTGGCGCCGCCACCCTCTCCTCCTTTCTCTCTCTCTCTCTCTCTCGGTCGCCTCTACACCGAAGCTGCGCCAACTTTTCAGCCGTTAGTCTTGCCGGGCCCGGTGAGCAAAAATACAGTGACAGGGGGAGAGGGTAATTATCGAATCGATCTGCCTGTTCGGCGTGAAAATTTCAGCGTCAGAAGTGGAATTTTTGATTTTTGGGTTTTCAGGCCCTTTTAATCTCGAGTCGGCAGGTATTTACGTACACAAGGCGGCGCGTCTACAAAGTAGGCGATCATGTAAAGATAATGGAAACAGGCTGTATTAGCATTCCGCCGGCGTGTTCTCTGTTTCTAGTACGGTTTCGGCTACTTCAACACAATAATCGGGATTAGATAAGCCGGCCGATGAAGATCTTCACACCTGATGACCCGACAAAAGGGTCTCCTCTAATTTTCGTCTAAAGCCCCGAGTGGCGTGAGAACAAGGCTCGATAAGTTGCACGAATAACGAGGCGGCTCATTTTCATAAAAGAATGTGGAAGTCGGTCTAGTTACCTTGTCAGTAAGTGCTGTCATATTAGTTTCCAGGATTGGAGTAATTGATTAGAGTGCGCGACCACGCCATTGTTACTTACACCTGCCGACGGACGCACTTAGAAATTTAAATATTCAAATTCATTTGATCTTTTACTCTGCCATTATTTCCTTGAATAATGCAAGCGACAACAATAAATATGAATTAGGATCAAGCTCCTAATCTGACAGCCCCGTTCGTTCAAATTAGAATTTGAATTATAGGCAGTATTTTTTCTGTCATTACAGTATGGTGTATAGCAAAAAGAATCAAGCACCTCGAGAACATTCAAATTTTCTCGCAGAAAGTTTATTCGCTTCCCCGCGAAACTCTTTATTTATAATACTTTTAGATTTTCGGTAAGCAAATTTCCAATTAACCAAAGTCGTTTATATACCGAGTTCGTCCGCGCTCCTAATCACTCCGCCGTACTCTCCTCTCGCGGCAAAAAACGGCCGGGCTCTCGAGTCCGCAAGAAAATCATAATATTCGCGGAAGCGATCCGGGCAGTAGGGGATTTTTTTCCCCGGGAGCGCTTCGCCTTAACGATCGCCGCTTTTATTTGCCATCCCGATATATATAGCGTCTGGCTTCTTGCTCTCTCTCTCTCTCTTTCTCTCGCACACACGCATACACACGCACACACACCCGCATAAAAGGCAGACCACACGGGGCGCCGGCAGCCGCGTTTTATGCGCCGCCGGGACATAAAGCTCGCGGGGAGAGAGCCGGAGGAGCACACGGTAGCACCTTCGACTATAAAGCGCTATAACGATTACCGCCGAGCTAAGCCGGACTAATGAGTCGACGCGATGCCGGAGTGTAGGAGATAACGCGCGTCTAATTGGAATTTATTTAAAAACAAAGGAAAGGGAGAGAGAGGTACGAGTGGTCGGAAAGAGAGCCGGAGGAAGTTGGTAGTTTGATAGTTCGTAGGCGGTTGCGTGGTTATTGCGAAATATCAGTGGGATGTTATGAAATTTTATGTAATTGCCGAAGGTCGATACGGTTGGGAGTAGACTGTAATGTATCGTTAAAGATGTATTCGCATGACTAATTTCATTTATCCTGTTATTTAAACGTTATTAAAAAAAATGTAAGGTATAATTAATCAGAAGCGGCTTTTATCGTAACAAATTAGCTTATAAAAAGTTTTATTGCCGTAATGTTTCTTTTTTTTTTTTATTTTATTGACGCCACGCTGCAATTATTAGTAATTGAAGAGATATTATTCCAAAAATTTATTTCTTACTATAAAATTAGTCGAAAGTATCTGAAAAAAAATATGAGTAAATATAGAAATAAAGAAGCTCGTAATATTTGGTAATAATTTCGTACCAGATTTTGCGCAACGACGTAAATTATGTCATTCATAATTTTATGTCTTCCCATTTTTATTACTCTAATAATAATATTTTTTACCATTAAATTTTTTAAGAGCATGCATTTTAAAGCCAGCCAATACTTAGAAAATTTAATGTCCGGCCCGTCTATTAGATGGCGCGGCGAAGCGTTTTTTTCACGTTTACGCCAGAAAAACCGAGGCACTTTAAAAACATTTACGAACCGAGCCAGCTGCGATTCTAAAATCGCCAAAGCAAAACCTTCCTCCTCCAGGAAGCGCGAAACATTTGTACACAAGTGACCTACATCAAATAATCCCCGAATTCATCCGACATGCACAATCCGTCAAAACCCCAATCCGTCAGCCCGAATTCGAGCTCGGACGAAAAGCCCCTCGCGCCCGAAATTCGCAGGCGCCACGTGATATATCCGTCCGCACATTTCCGATTAATCCCCCCGCGGGTACGCGCTTATGTAGGAGCCGGTCGTGAACGCCCTGGACCACCTAGGGGTAGTCCTGGGCGGACTGGGCGCGCTCCCGAAAACGCCCTGACGCGTGGCGCGGGGCTCCGAGGGGCGGGCGGCAGAGATTCGATCCGCGAGCACCGGAATTATCGCCGCGGGAGCAGAAGCAGCGGCAGCAGCAGCGCGAGGAGAAAAAGGGTTTTCCGTTTTTTTTTTTTTTTTTTTGCAGAGGCTAACGAAGAGGCGGGCTGGTGCGTGCGCCAAGTTTCGAGGGTCGTTGGCGAGTAAGAGTTAGTTAAGGAGGGGGTGGAGGTGCAATTGTTCACTTGTGATTGGGGGATCAATCGGGACGAGCTCGTTTGTGCCGTGGAACACTCGAGGATAATTCGAAAGGAGGAAAAATCGACAGGAAAGGAAGCGTGCTTCTGCTGCACATGACGCCGAATAGCGAAAAAATGTCGCTGAGTGGTTCCGAGCTAGACCTCGAAGCTTTGAATGCAAGCCTGGAGGAGCACAGATGTCGAGCGATCGGGAGGACGAGGCACACACCGGACAGTGTCCGTCGACAACGTCATCTGCAGCCGAGGACGCAGATGTTAACGGCAATATCGCTTCGATCCGCGCCTCTTCCTTTTTTCGATATATATTCGCAGAAAGCGCTCCATCATCCTCTCTTTTAAAAGCGGCTTCGGGGTTGACCGACTGTATATATACGAGGAGCTGCCGCGCGCATGCGCCGCGCCGGGAATATTAACGAGCTCGCGGCCCACGAGATCGTCACGGCTGTCCGTCCGAATAGACCGATCTCAAGTCCTTGTCATATTT
Organism: Ormyrus pomaceus; assembly: GCA_900474385.1. NCBI lineage: Eukaryota > Metazoa > Arthropoda > Insecta > Hymenoptera > Ormyridae > Ormyrus > Ormyrus pomaceus. The sequence continues at coordinate 590 of UCOM01003351.1, read as the reverse complement.
CGGCTTGATGGATATGGGCAGTCTGCCCGCGGGTTTTTTGTTTGATGATTCTTGCTATATCCCAAGCCTTTCTTATTTTTTAAAAGAATTAATTTTCGTGAAGTTTTTGCCGGCATGACGCGGGCAGTTAATAAAAGCGTTTTAAGTTGTTTAAACTTTTTGCAAAGTATTATTTAATTGCACGTATTTTGGTGAATTATAAGATAATCCAGTTTTATATTTGTCTTTTTGAACATTAACAAAGAGTTTCATATACAAAAAATTAATTTAATTTTTAATTTGTCTTATTTATTCAATATATTTTACAAAATTTAAATGACGAACTTTATGTTTTCAGGCGTGCAAGTAGAATATGTTTTAAAAGTTGTATATATTAATGTACATTTGATGAGTTATTAATGAGAATTCAGTGATTGCATTGCGAAGGGTAAGAGTCTTCCACGCTTATTATTATCCTCTCTTAAAAAAGTGATGACGGAAAGTTGAAGCATGAATAAAACGATTGTGATTGGGTGATTCTCTTGAAAAATGAGACCAGATTGGCTAAAATTTAACGTTATGGTTGCATTAAAGACTTAAGTGATTGGCTG
>UCOM01003350.1:0-18488 GCA_900474385.1 Ormyrus pomaceus | reverse complement strand
ACGAATTATTACAAATTTACTAAATAAATAATGCAAATACATCAAAATTAACGCTTTTTTAAAAAGTGGGCTAAAGAAACTTTTTAGCCCGCTAAAACTGTTTTGCCCGCTAAAATAACTTTTTTGCCCGCCGATCAAAAAAGAGTCACTTTAGGCCCGATTAATAGGTACGAAAAACGCGAAAATCGTTCGCGTGTTACAAAAAATATTTTTTCCCGTTTTTTTTTTCGCGCGAGTTTAAATTTTCATTATGCCGTTAGAGTTCGTTGCTTTTCAAAAATCTGCTGGCTTTCGGTTATTTGTGAAACACGAAACTCCGCTCGAAAACTGAGAGAATAATGCAAATACGCACGCAACCGAAAATGGTAATAGTCAGAAAGTATAAAGAGCACTTTTACATCTGATATTCAAGCGACTAACTTTGATGATTCAAAAATTTTTGTTCCCCGAGTGAAATATTAATATCAGATTTGACGTTTTAAATTCAAATACCTAACTATGTAAATTCATGCATTTCAACTAGACAAACAAAAATTTCAATTCCCGAGCAAAACGTTATACTTTTGAAAAGCCGGGCGTCGCAGATATCTATTTACTTTAATAAAAAAAAGTGAACGAGGAAACAGAAATAGAACCATCAACGCAATTCGTAGACCTGAGCACGTTACAACGCTTTGTTTCATCCCGTAAAAAGAAGCATCCTAACCTCAAACTGAAACTTTCTAGATATTCAAGCAAAACAACTGAATCCCGAAAGAAAATTAGTTCAACTTTTGTTTAGCATTACAGCTAATTAATTAGCGCAAAGTGCAGGCACTTAAAAACGCAATCAACTCTTTAGCAAGCTGAAAAAGCATTGATTAAAGGAACTGCAATTGAACGTCCAGTCAAGAAACCCTTATCCTTCTCTGATACATCCTCTCGAGAACCCTCGTATCGTCTTCGAACCCTTAATCCACAACGACCCGCTAAAAGAGGTTAATAACCCGAAAAAAAGGAGGAAACGAGAAGACGAAACAGGAGAAAGACTAAAGAAAGCTTCCGACAAGTGGTCTCTTTTCCGAGAAAATGCGAAGCAGCCGCGGCCCCACGACAAAGAGCGAGTTGGCCGTTAGCGCGGATCAGCCGGCGCTCCGTAATGAGCGTAAATCTCGTGGATGTGCGGCAAACGTGTTAACGCGGCCGTACAGCAGACCAGCCGGGGATTTGCGCCGCCCGGGACATCTCTACACCTTATCTCTCTCAGAAATCCGAGCGCTGAAAGCTTCATATAGGTTTTGCGAGAGGAAGCGGAAGGTGCTTTTCGATCGCGCCCCGACTAAACTGTCTCCCTCTCTCTCTCTCTCTCTCTCTCTTTGCAAGTCTTTCTCCACTCCCGCCGCTTCCCGGAAGGAATATCGGGGGACGCAAACGCTCAGGCTTTTTTCGAGGAGGTAAGAGGGTAACGGTTACTTTATCAGCAGTCAGAGTAATACGATATTACTGAAAAGCGTAAGCCGAGGCCAGACGCTTCGCTTTTATCTATTGTTGTTTTACTTAGGATGCCATTGATATTATCCTTTATTTGCCTCGTAGTCGAGCTCTTTCACCTTTTATTTGCCCCCGCTGATAATAACTTTTTGCATCTATTCTGTACATTCTAATATTCAGACTGTGTATGTGAATATGGTTTCGAGTTTATATGTGACTAATAAAAATTTTAGGGGTAACGACTCTATAAATGTAAAAGTACATAATAGTGAAGAGTAACAGTTCAATAAAAAGTAAAAATGTATTTTCAAACTTTCAGTTTTTTTTCTAAATGGAATCCAGAGTTTGAGAGCCGCGCTGGGTTATTTTTATTATACCGTGTAGTAGTACGGTTTTTTTTATTGCAAGAAAGTAGCAAAAAATGTCGCTTTTCGTTTTCCATTTTGCTTAGAAAAAAAAAAAAAAAAAAACATGACGCACGCAACTTGTAGACTGCAACTGCAGCTGAAATACAAAATTACAGCGAGGAACGTTATTCAAGTGCATTTAATCTCTTTATTACTTTTCAATTCTTAATCCAAAGAGTGAAGTTTCTCGATCATTGTTATTTTATTCTGTTTTTTTCTTTTCCAAAATGAAAGGGTTCCATGCTGATTATTACATCACACACAAAGTCGTTATTTATTTGTTCGCCTTTTACGGCTCTTTTTTTTGCGAAACGACAAGTAATGCGCAGCGCCAATCAGTATTTCACGTCTCTTTAAATAAATATCCTCGCCGCAGATCTGGATATACGCGGTGCTTAAAATTCCGATCGACTCGCTAATAAAATTTATATGGGCAATGAATTTTTGCCGCATCGTCAAGATCCGAACCGCCCGGCAATTGAACGCGTAAGCAAGCATCAGCAGCAGCAGCAGCAGCAGCGGCAACGGCACATAATGCTCCGCCATCCGGAAAGCACATTTTAATTTCCGGAATCACGCCCCCTTCTCCTTTATACAAAAGCCCGCCGCCGAGGGAGAGAGAATTTCAGACTTTTTTTCAGCGCCCCCAACGCAATGTATATAATACAAATTTCGCTGCAAGTGCTAGCTTATATACGATATTCACGTGTACATGAACCATCAACGACCTTAAGGTTTACGCGGAGCTGCGGCGCGTGCGATGAAGGGTCCGTAAACTTTTTAATAGCCCACCACTGCTCCGTACAGAGAAGGGAGAGAAAAAAAAACGAGAGTGGAAAAAAGAAAAGCAGAAGGAAGTGGAAGGAGAGGAAACTGCAAAAATGGAGAAAATCGCGGGGTAAAAGTAGGAAATTAAAAGCGCAGAGGAGCACTTTTCAGATGCTTTCGGAAAATTTTTTGAAAAATTTTCTAAAGAAATTTTCACGGCGGCTGTTTCTTGCCGGAGTCTTGAAAAACGAGTTGGTAAAAAGTACCAATTTCAGCGCTAAAGTTCATTCTTAAAGAAATTGCAGAGAATTTTTTTTCGGCGCCGAGAGAAAGAAAACTAAGTAAAAGTAGGCAGATAAAAAGGGAGAGTTAAGGAGAAAAAGAAACAAATGACAGAAACATGTGTCGAAAAGGCGAGCAAGAGAAATAGAAGGAGAATAGAGATAAACGCGGCTGCAAAGTAAAAGGAAAAGGAAGGAAGCTAGCGTACTTAGAACTAGAAGAAAGAAACAAACTAAAGGCGGAGAGCGAGCGAGACGGTGGGAGGATTGAAAAAAATTAGGGAAACATAAGAAATGAAGACAAAGTAAAGCAGAAAGTTGAGCCGGATAAGCGGAAGTATTAGGAAAGGAAAAATTTTAAATTAGAAAAACAATTATCATAAACGGGCAAGCGAAGAAGAACAAATTGTACCTCCGTGTAATACAAGATGTGCGTTAAAAAAATGAAAAAGCTAGAAGGTTAAAAGAGAACTGTGGAAAGAATGCGATTTTAAAAAAGAAAAAATGTGGTAATTCGAAAAAATCTAGTGAAGAAAACAGAAAGTACGGGAAAAGTTCAAGTGAGAAAATGAGAATGAGAAAAGCTGTGCGGTAAGTATACGATGGCGAGAAGTGAGACTTTTTGAGAAAATAGCTCCATCTCTCATTGTATATTGTCTTCTCCTTTAGTGAGATGCAAGAGTTTTCATGATCTGCCACGGGGAATTTTTTGCTTCGAAAACTTTTTTTACTTTTTGTGTTTGTCACTTTTTATCAACTCTTGCCAAAGTAAGTCAAAAGTTGGACATCCTGACCTTTAATAATTTACCGTAACTCTTTCTTTTAGAAATACAATATCTTTTTTGTTAGTAATAGTTTTATTCTTTTGTTAATTTTAGTTTTTCGTAAATTTTTTCGATTTTGCACGAAACAAAATTCTTTAAAAAAGTTTTTCTTCGTAAAAAGTACATTGCAACTTATAAATTTTGATAAGAAATAATTGATAATATGCTTTAAGCAGCTGTTCCTCTTTCTCCGTACCGCAAGCATGTAATGGTTGTAAAAAACGTTTAACTTTATGAGTCTCAAAGTAGGCCACCTGGACCTTAACGACCTCTACTTAACAGATATATTGTAATCTTATAATAATTCTGAAATAAATTTCAAACGTTACTCCCTTAATTTAAATTTCAAAATTTTAAAAGAAACAGCAGCCATAAAGATATAATAGGAAAATAATAGTTTTAATTTTTCATGATATGATGATAACAACAGCAGAGAACGGAACTAATTACGTTACGCAAGTAATTGCTTCATTAAACAAACCGAGGGAAACTGGGGTATTTCAAATAAATTTCTTGAAACCATCGTTAATGCCATAATAAAGATGAAAAATATCTAGCAAATATTACCGCAGTATGAACTTTCCTAGCGGGGATAAACGCGATAAATCTTGGACGAAAATATGTGCGGGCGAATAATGACTTGTCGAAATTTCATGTAAAGCACAGAAGTTACGTGGTACGACCTTGCCGAAAGTCAAACGCGTGATGGCTTTAATTAAAGTCTTAGAAAGCTGAAATTTAATCCTGCCAGTGCGTCACAGTGTCCTCCTGGTACAATAATCTTTTTCAACGCACTACCAGTGCGCCGATAAAAAATTAATTGAAGAAAAATAAACGCAAATGCGCCCTTTTTTAAATCAATGTTTTAAAAATTCTGTAAAATATTTAAAAATCGATTAAAATTTATATTTCACAATAAATACCGTTTTAAAGCAGTTACGTGAGCCAAAGCATAAATCACGTCTCAAATCCCGTATCGCGTGCGAATTTTTCACCGATATATGGAGAAAAAAAAAATTAAATTAAACCCCGTTTTATATTACGTTTTCCGCCAACATTTCCGCGCCATTAATCACCATAAAACAATTGATTAACGAGTATTTCGCATTTTTACGTCAAGCAGCTACTCCTGTATCCTCCTTTGACAACCAATATCCCCCTCTAACCGAAGCGTCCATTAACCGTCCTCTCCTCTAAAACAGAAATCGAGCGAAAAACGAAACGAGAGCGAGTTCCCAGCTCGCCGCCCGCGAGTCCCGGATTCCCGCGCGAGCGATAAACGTTATTGTTGGGTGCGCTGCAGGGGACGGCCGACATTTCGCAGGCCTCATTAACGTCAAAACGTTGAATCCCCCGTCTTGCCGCGCCGGGGCTCGAAATCCCCAGCCGCCTCGCTCGCGCGCGCATACGTATATAAGGAGCGGCGCGCGCGCCGCGGGGGCACGAAACCGCGAGAGAGACGGACGTTAATTTACACTCGAGCCAGTGCTCGAGATTTCGCGGTCATTCGTCGATTGCGCGCGGAGATCCCACCCCCTGCGGAGCGGCCGCTTCATTTCGGAGCGTTGTACACGTATACGAGGCGCGTGATTAAAGAACGCCTCGCGCCGCCGGACGTTTCGAGCTCCCAGCCTGCGGACTAAAGGCTTTTTGAATCGCGCCTGCGCGCAGGGCTCTTTTTTCGGATTAACGCGCGTGCCCGATGCGGTACTGAGCAGGAATCTAATTAGTCTTCCCCTTGACATGCTAATGTGTTTACCGTAGATATTATTATTTCGTACAAGGGAATGCTCGGGGGGAATGGCTTCGCAGGTATTTTTGCGCGAATACAGTAATAAAGGTTTTATTATGCCGGCACTCAACCGGGATGTTAAATTCAAAGTAGCGCACATGCGCCGACAATTACAAGCGACAATATTCAAAGCGACATAGATCATCTAACGCTTTACGCCGCTTCCTGCAAAGTTTATCGCAATATTGTTATTCGTAACCGCGCGTTGCCAAATCTACAACGCGCGCCGAGAGTTATTCAGTTCGACACTCATTTTAAGGTTACTCTATTCTACAAAACATATACGGGCCCCCATGAAAGATATACGATTCCACATCAAACGCGAAATACAGCAAATTACCTTCGATACATTAATCGTATACGCAGCTTTATCTATTTATACGACCGCGCTTTAATTTCCCCTCTCTACGCGCCTACCGCAAATTATACGAGCACCTCCGCGCGCCACTCCAATCTGCAGTCGAAATTTTTGAGCGCCCCGCCTAAAACTAACACCCCATCCACGACTAATCCCATAAAGTGCAAAAGGCTCTCGAGAAGAGAGCACCGCCCGATAAAGAAAGCTCCCCGAGCGTAAACTCCCGAATCATACATAAAATTTAGCGCAAACAAAAATGCCACCTCCCCCCCCGTCCCAGCTCGGGGGCATAAACAGCCGAGATATCAAAACACATCCCCCGTCGCGAATTCCCTGCTTATTTCAATCTTTCTCCCCGGCCGTCCGTCTTTATTTATCTCGCTCGGGCCATTTAGTCTCCTCCCGATATATAAACTCCGGCAGCTTCCAGGCCCCCCCACTTGGAGTTTTTTACGAGTCTGCACCTCGGACGATCTCGTAAAACGTTCTCTCTCGCTCTCTCGTCCGCACGCGCCAAGCACGGCCCGGCACTGCGCGAGTCGGCCAGCTTTACGACCTCGAGACCTGAGAATCACTCCCGCCGCCCTTTCTTCCTGCCGCCGCCGCGGCCGTCTTGCAGTGCACGTTGCAGAGCAGATACCGGACCGGGATGTGGGAAGGTGAGGCGGAGAAAAATTGAAATGGGCTTCGAATAATCGGAATAGGAAGGGCCGTGAATGATGGGGCTTCGGCGAATTCAAGGGGCCCGCAAGAGATATGGCCTCGTAAAAATAATTTATTTTTTTAAAAGAAGTGGCTTCTTCTATTTTCGAAGTATTAAATTTGCCGTTTATGGGGGCCGATGCTTTGCTTACGTGTAAACATATATTAGCATTTGGCTGCCTTGACCGATATTGACCTAGATTTACACTTGTTTTTTATATTACTAATATTTATTTATAACTGCACTCTAAATCATAAAAATATAAAATAAAATTCACGTTTATACGTTATTTATGCGATGATTGGTCATAAAAATTTCAGTCAGCCATCAATGTATTTTGAGGCTAATAAATGACTAATATTGCTTTATTATTCACGTGCTTCAATTATGTACCGTGACAAGAATATTTTCCCCTTAACTTCTTATACATGCTTTACCTTTCGGCCTCAGAGTCGATAATAAGCTTATAGATTCAAGATATTCCAGAGAAAGCCTATATAATCCAGTTTATTAGCTATTGAAAATTAAGTGAATCCCCGAACATGCGATATAACATCCTATATTAATCGAAAATTACCACCTTATCAAACTTAATCTTTTAGAAACCCAGCGCAAACTATTAAAGCATAATACCTATTTGCATAATTTCCGACAAAACCGATATAGACATAAGCCGCCTCGTCTAAAGCAAAAGCTACCCTCGTAAAGCAGTGCAAAAACCCAGTGCCGAAATACTTTAATTACCGTAACTAAGCCATTCGCCGAGAGAGGCGGAAAATTTTTCCGCGCTGCCTCGCAGCGGCGCGCGAGATTACGGAGAGCCCCGACGAGGACCGCTGCTCGAGTGCTGGAATTGTTATGGGCACTTCTCCCGGGCTTTTCTTCAGACCGCCGCTGCGGCGACGGCACGCGCGCTCATTTTATTTGACTGTCCGTCCCTGGATAATTGAAATACATCGCCAAGCAGCACGCCGTACTACACACGTACGTGTGTACGCGCTCCAATTTGATTCGGGAAATTCCCAAGGTTTAATATCGCCCGGCTCCCGGTATAACTCATGGACTTCTGCGTTATTTCGTCGAGCGACCGGCCCGATATGAGGTGAAAACGGCCTCTTATGAGATAAGAATCGCACCGAGAATTGCGTTCTTTCTTTGCGTCATGACAATTCGCCGTTTTGCTCCGAGTCATAAAACCTGATAAAAGCGTTTTTCTCTAGGTCTTTCTTTTTATACTGGACGTGTTCGCGATGAAATTTCTGTTCTTTTTAAGAGTTTAATGGATCGTTTCTTTTTTCACTTTTTCACTTGGAAATGCAATATTTATAGAAAAATTAAATAGTGTTTTGAATTTGGAAGGCGAATAAGAGTTTTTCTTCAGTTTTTTGATGCCGGGCGTGTTTGCGATGAAACGTCAGCCTTTTTAATAATTTAATAGGTCGTTTCTTTCTTCACTATTTCATATGAAAACGCAATATTTAGAAACAAATTAAATACTTTTTTTTGAGTTTAGTATAACAACCCAGCAACTTCTCTGTCAATTACTGTACATAAACAAAAACACGAAATTCTTAAACCTTCCTTTTTTCCCATTAGACTTGCAAAAATTAGCTGATTATTCCTCGCGAGTCATTGTGCCCGGCGACATCGAGGCTGGAAACATTTAAATTGCCGCGCAGCCAAATAAAGGAGAGACCGAGCGCATTTTTTAATTAGCATACCAACGGCAGACGAGCGAGCAAGGAAGAGAACTCAATGAACCCCCTCCGAGTTCGCGCAGTGATTCGCGAGAGGAAAGTTTCGCGGAGAAAAATCAAGCGTCCTCCGCTGAAAAGTTATCATCGTCGAGCGCGCAACGACCCGCACCGGAAAATCATGCGAGAGCCGAACGCGCGAAATAAGCTGCCGCCGCCGCCGTCATTCGCGGAAAGTTGCGAATTTTCACTTTATTCGACAAACTGCTCACTCTCTTTAAAAAGTCATTAGTCGGGGGCACCGATGGCCCCCGACGCACGCAGTTCATTACGGCTCGCGGGGAAGAAAACTTTAGACGCTCGGCGCCCGGCGACTTCCACCAGCACGCGAGCCGGGTTATCCTCCGGGTCAAACTTGTTAAACATTGGTTGGGAAAAGCTTTGGCGGGAACATAAATTGGAAGAGCGAGAAAATCGAGATAATTATAAAAAAGAGTCGTCTTATTTGCCGGATAAATGAGAAACATTTCGCAATTTCTAACAAACTTTTAATTTTCATGTCCTGAAAGGTATTTCACATTTCTTTTTGTATTTTTAAAGTAAGCGAGTTATTTCGCAGAGAGATGCTTTGTACATAAGAATAATACATTTAAAGCTTCAATTTAAAATTGAATACAATGAAAAACTCTGTAGAGAAAACAACGCTCCGATAAAAGAATAGAAAAGTCGTACGCAGCGGATGCCCTTAAAGAAAAATATGTTGCTAAAGCTATTGTAGCTCCCCGCTGTATGATTAAAATAAAACGTCGCCCGAGATGTATAAACGAATACACAGAAAGCGGAAGGAAAGTCTGGAAGCGATTCCGAGATGAACAAGCCGGTGCAGCATTCCGAGAACGAGGAAGAAAGGAGATAGGGAGGATCGAAAAAAGGACGATAGCGAGAGGCTCACAGTTGAAAAGCTGAAAGAGCCGAGCAAAGAGATAGAACGAGCAGGCTCAAAGTATATGCACAGATTGTGCAAAGAACCGCCGGGGAGGGAAAAAAAAGCCGGCTCCGGGCAAGGAAAATAGCTAAATTGATAGTAAAGAAGAATGAGAGACGGACGAGGCAAAGTGCGCCACAACGATAATAAATTAGATAAGATATGGCGCGACTGCCGAAGTCATCAACAACTTCATTCCGGACAGTCGCGGGAAAAACAAAGCATCCTGATTATTAATGCTCTCTCTGTCGGACTAAGTGGAAAACTTTCAAAAACTGTATGATTACCCCGGTCCCTGGTAATGAATCGTGTTTTCCCGGATAACTGCGAGCAGTAAAGGAAAAAAAAAATCTCAGTAGCCCACGCGAAATCATTTTTGGGAAGGCAATCAAACTTTTTTTACAGTCCAATCGAAAAGGAAAAAAAAAAATCTGGACCACCATAAAACGCCTCTGCCTTTAAAGCGAAAAGTTGTTACAGCCCTCGGCGGAGAACAGAGAGCGGCTGCGGAGAGAGGAGAAAAGAAAGTCGGCGAATAAAGCCCTCTCCGTCGAAGCCCTTAATTCGTCAGCACGGCGCGCGCCGCGAAGGAAGCCGCAGCTTGCGAGCAAAGTAAAATAATAGCGCGTAAAGTTCCCGCCCTGCCTTCGAATCCGCGTCGGTCTATCGGCGGAAGTAAGAGGGAAAAAGAGAAGAATAGCGGCAAAGGGTAAAGAGCCGAGCAAAGTCGCGAGGACGATCCTCTCTCTCTCTCTCTCTCTCTCTCCTGCTCTGGCGAGGCGAAGAGAAATTGTCCCCGGAGGAATATGTGTCAAGTAAGGAAAGTTCGCTCTCCCCCCTCCGCCCCCCCGGCCCCCGGCCCCCCTCTCGCGCCGAGGAAACTTTATTTGACTTGGCTCGAAGCGCCGAGGAATCGACGTATCGAATCAGACTGCGTAACTTAAATAAGTTTGCCCCGTTCCGCGGAGGATGAGCGCAAAGATACATAACGTTTTTTGGTAACCATTGCGAAGGCTCCGCTTTGTAAGGCCGAGAGAGAGAGAGAGATCCGCCGAAAACGATTGCACACCCATCTCCGCCTCGGTGGCTGCTGCGCGGCGGCGGCGGCGGCGGCGGCGGCGGCACACACCGATCGCGGAGCTTGATTCTCCGATTTGATTAAACGTCGCAGTCGTTTTGTCTGCTGCGCTCTCCTCTTACGAATCGAGGGATTTTCCCGGAGCTAAGCGCGCGTCCGGCGCGCGGGGGGAGGGCCGCCTCCTTTCTTGGCGACGCTACGTGTTTTCGGAGGAAACGAGTTTCTCTCGGAGTAGTTCGCTCCGAGAGATCGACTGGCGTTTTCGATTTTCGGTTAGATGACGACGTAAGAAATTCCGTCGCTCGGAGGAGCTTGTTTACAATCCCCCGAATGAACTGTCGCCCCCGTCGAAGAGTCGTTTTGAAATTCGGTTACCGTGCCAAAGTATCTTGCAGATTTTAAGTAATTTCTCGCTCTCCTCGGCGATTTCGACTGGGACTATTTATGGCACGACTTTTAAAAGAGTATTGTACTTGTTCATAAACGACCCTTTTACCGGAAGAAAGAGTAAAGGAAAACTTTCAAATCATTTATTCCGATAACAAGCCAATTTTAAACGAGTTCAAAACCACTGTGTACAACGAGATAAGTTCAACGAAGACATAGAACTGTAAGTATACGCTCCATTCAAATTCGCAGGTTGCTGTGATAACATTTTGACCATTACCGAGATACTTGATATTCAGATCGACCTCGTCAGACGTACATAAGATATGACCCCAAGGCCGATAACGTCGAGTATCATCTGTGTTTTTGTAATTTTAGATTTTACGCTGTTTCTGATGCTCAACTGATTATCGTCTGTAATTAAATGAGGTAAATTATAAAAGAACGAGACATTCAAGCTTGCTATTGAGTTCAGAAGTCTAAACACTCATTCAATGCGAAGAAGTAAAAGGGCGTAAAAATATAATAAAAACAGCGAGAGGTATTTCATTTACAATAACTGTTGAATTTTACGCGCAGCAGAGGCTGCATCAAGTAACGGCTGGCGAAATTGTAATATTAGAGTAGGCGCCTGCACGGACGCATGTAAAGTAAGTAGCAACGCGGAAATGACTTGATCAAATATACGTAGAGATGAATATTCATTTCAGTGCAATCCCGCATTAGCTGGTAAGAGGGTTAATTTTTTGAGTAAATTCAATCCGTTCGCTTTAAATTGGTATCGATGAGTGCAAAGTGAAATTCAGTCTATTGCAAAAATAATCAGACCCTTGCTAAAGGTAAAGATCATTAAATATTTATATTTACCAATGATGGCGCAATTGTTCAATTATTATTATTAAATTTTAAAAGCCACTTTAGTAATTCATTAAAATTGTACCTCTCATTTGCACTTTGCACATTTTACCAGCAGTTAAAGGCAACAAAGTATCGCATAAATTATATTCGAAAATGTTAAACTAATTAAATTTTCTCTCCTGGCAAAAGGCATAAAAACCATAACGTATTTTATTACGTAGCATCGATCCTTTTGCGGATATATCGCTAAAAGCTCAACTGCACTTCCATATAACTCTTGGGCAAGCCAAAGAAATTGGATATTTCTCAATGTAAAGCCATATAACAGATCGTCTTGTCGTTATGGATGTACAATTGGCGAAGGCAAGGCGGAGAGCGAAAGAGAAAGAGAAACGGGGGAAGAAACGCGAGTCGGTGGTCGAGGATAGCCGAGGAGAGGTAAAAGATAGAAGAGCGAGGCGGGCAAAGAACTTCAAAGTCCCATAAAAATGCATTAAAGTGCTTTTCAGGGGTATATCTACCTGAGCCGGGAATCACTCCGGCCACCATCGCCGCTCTCTCCTTTCCCGTCCTTTCGTCATTCAAAAGTGATTCTTTCGCGTATATCGCTCGGCTTTTTCTTGCCCGCGCTTTATTAAATCTTGGAAAATCCGCGTCTCCGCTCCGAGAGGCTTTTGTGCGATTTTCCGTTATGAAAAAAACGATAATGGACATCGAGTCGATGATAAATCCCTTTCGGTCTGTTCGAGGTTTTGCGATTAGCAAAGCGATGGAAACAGTGAGTGCCGCGATGGGGAAATTCAATAAAGAATCGAACGCGTTCGCTTCGCGCTCGAATAATATTTCAAATTTTTATGAATAATTACGATTTTTGATAAAAGAAAAAATTCGAAAACATTTAATAAATATGGAATGCTCCGTTGTATTGCGCTGCAATTTCTTCAAGTTAAAAAATAATACCTTTCCTGATTCACGAATTCCAAAATTGTATGTATTTTAATGAAGCTATATTTATTTATTTATTGAAATATATACGGGCTAAAGCCCTTTTACAAATTTAGTTGTTCAAAATAAAAGTTTAAGTATATATATGAGATGTGTGAGTGTTGTGTGCATAAATTTGATATATATAAAAATAATTAGAAGTTTTTTATAATTTTCATTCGATTCACATAATACGGAAAGACAATAAGTAACGCGAGTAGGAAAAGCACTCGACGCGATTTTAATTGTAATCAAAGAAGACGGTATACGTCCTAAAAGCCTTTCCCAACAAACCCCAAATAAACTGAAATTCTAGAAGTTCTCTCTCTCCCTCCCCAAGTGACTGCAATCCGAACTAGCCCGAATCGCAGCAATAACCCTCCACGCAAACTCAGCCTCAAACTACCCTGGAACGAGGGTATAAATAAGATCTCTCCGACAAAAGGGAATAAACATGAGTCAAAAATTTACACCTCCGGCTTTGATAATTAAAAAGCGCGCAGCGCGGCCGCGAATGTATTCGTAAAATCCCTTTTTCGGCCGGCTCGCCCAGGAAACCGGAGAAAGTCGGCCGCGTCTCGTCGCCGCTCTAAAGTATTCATATCGCGCGCTGCACCGCTCCCTGTTTGCTATTCGCGCACATTTGTTTCTGGCTTATTTCGGGCGCGACTCGGCGCGACTGCCATTTTTTTTTTTTCGCCTTTTCTCGCTTTGCGACGTATACATAATTTTGTTATTGTTGAAACTCCGTATTTTACTTTATTCGGTAATGTAATAACGCTGCGGCGTGTATATACACCCGTTTCGCTGAATTTTTACACCCGCGGCCCATCGTTCTTTCTTTGAATGAATATTTTTGCTTTTCGCGTTTATGTATTGCGTTATAGTTTCATTTCAGCGACGGATCTGCCCTTTATTTTCGCGCCTCGGAATTTACGCGGCATATCGCTTTGGCGAATCCGAGAATGTTTGATGCACGCGATATTATTTTGCTTTCACGGCGCTCTCGCTGCCCCGCGTATATTGAATATATGATAAACTCTCTAAAATACTATTTCCCACAATAATATACAATTTCAAAGTCGAGCCCAGCTGCGGTAAATAATAGTAATCGCGCGGACTCCCGGGTCTTTGAGCAAAATCCATCCTTTACTGCCTCCCGTTTAGCGCGATATTATCAGATTCTCAGAAAATCTTCGGGAGCGGCGTATAGTCCGAGTTAAGCGGCCGTCAAAGCGATAGGGCGGATATAGAACCGCGCGCGTGCAAAAGAGTTCACGCAGGAATAAAGGAAGAGAGAACGTCTGCTAACGTCCGGACGATAATAATCTACCCGCTATAAAAGGCCTCTTATATACCCGATGCGAACCCCTTTGTAATTTCTATTGCGTATAAACTCGTATTGCGTAACGTCGCATTACAATTTCAGCCGGGCAATTTGCGAGGAAAAAGTTGAGTAAATTAATAGCGAACAAACAGGCTTTGATACAGACTGCGCACAATGCTTCGGCTTTAATTATGCAAAATTACGTACACACTGTAAATATATTAACATGCATTCGAGGCTCGAATTAATAGCTTAATAAATTTTCAATTAATATCCATCAGCTGGGAGGGAGCTAGGAGGCACTCGTTTTAATGGACAATTTTAGCAGCGCGAATTTTAATTTCGATTTATAGGTTGTCGCAGCTCGCGCATAATAAATTCGCGCGTTAACTCGAGGACGCAATATTCATGTGCGAGCTGTCGCCTCAAACGCGCAACGATCCGCGCGGAAAAAAAAAGTCGCGGCCGTCGCGAAAAACGGCGCAACGGGACACGCGGTGCGAGAGAAGTTAATTCGAATTCAGAGCGGCGGCGTTCGAAAGTAAAAAGGTCTCTTTTAAAAACAGAGAGGAAGCGTAGGAAGAAATTCCGAGAAAGTCTTCCTTTGTCGGCGAGCTTTCCCGACACTTGACCTCTTCATTTTTGCGTCTGTTGTCTTTTTTCCTTCGCGAGATCAACGTGGTCGAGAGGTCGCGCGTGTCCCTCTCTTTCTTTTGCGGCGGCCCAAGCGACATCGGCTGGAAATTTATACTTTTGCGGCTGATAATTAAACGCGGCACAGTCTCTTTTTTCTTTTGCTAATATTGATCGAGAGGCGAGGTGGCTAAATCAATCCGAATATTAATTAACCAATGAACTGAGAATTTTTGTAACTGGAGAAGCGCAACGTTTTATCGGTTGAAAATAAAACGAATTTTAAAGTTTCAGAAAAATTGTGCAAGATATTATAACGTAAAGTACAGATTTTGACATCGAATACATGAAAGTGAACTTATTAAAACGCTATGCAAATGTCGGTTAAATAAAAACTGTAAAACCTTTAAAATGATTCTGATGATAAATTATTCCGCGACGTTTCACTTCAATTTTTATCGGCGCATAGACGTGGGCTTACTAACAAGTTTATCCGTCAACTTCACTATTTCTTATTAAATCAATATTTTGAAGAATCGCATCAGTGACATCGTGTCTAATGATGCTCTGAGCCAATCAAAAATGTCGATCACATCATTTATTACATATAATCTGAGATCGAATTTAACCTAAAAAATTGGACATTATCTTCAGAAAATCAAGATAAAATTGTACACGAAGAAAAGTGCGGGATGGAGGGAAAAATTTTCTGTGTTAATACGTGAAATATTGTTTTATTAAAATATAATAAAAGTAAGAATAACAGTTATTTAAACTTTAAAATATTTATAAAAAAACACTAAAAAATAGTAAAGGGAATCAATTGATCTGATAAAACTTGATATGTTTCACACCTGCTCTTATTCTATTCAATTATATTCTATTCAATTATATATAATTCTATTCAATTATAAACATGCTGAATATATCTCACATATTTTCAATTAAAGTGAATTTATCACAATATTTACATTTGAATCGATAGTAGACTATAAAAATAACCGTTGCCGACTTAAAAAAAATATTGCATAAAAACTGGAGCGCGATCCATTTTTCTAATTTAAGACCAGTTCCGAACAAAATCCGAAAGATGAACTATATTTATCCGAGAAACTCCGAAATTCCCACGTATAAAAATCACAAACAAATAAAGCTTCCAGCTCGTCCCCTCCAGACGTAATCCATACTAGCCACGCAGAGAAGAAGCGACTCGAGAAAAAACCTCCCCCTTCCCCCCCGGGCAGTAGCTCAGCGCGGAAGAAATAAAATAAGCCCCGAATGAATCGGATTGAGATCGGCGCCCGAGCCGGAGGCACACACACACACAGGGGTCGAAAGGACAAAGACTCGCCGGAACCGATAAGGAGAGCACGGAATTTCTACGTGCCCGACATGTACGAGCGCGGGATTTCGGATTCCGGCACTCGATCAAGTTTATCCGGTGACTCTCTCTTTCTCTCTCTCCGAAATGCAAATTTGAAAAGAAGAAGAAGAAGGTAATCGCGAGCCGCGCGGACTAATGAAGTGGCAACTGCTCGTCCCTTGGAATTCGTTTGACTTCGTCTCCATATTTATTTTGCAGGCCGACTTTACGGTCGAATCCAATTGCCAGCAGGGCCGGCAGGAAGAAGTTTAGCGACGAAAGGAAACGTGTCATCGATAACTAGTGCGAACAATTTCCCCGTGTCCGTCGTTTTCGATTCGATTATCGACGATGACCGGAAAAGTTAGCGATTCGCGCAAACCAACGCCGTTCAAGCCTCAAAGACACGCGTTTAAATTACCGAAAACTCGGGTAAAAATTTTTAATAGCCGTAAAGAAGCTCCCCTAAATCCGGAAGCTCATCTGCAATTCAGCCGCGTAGTAACGCGGGGAGAGAAAAGAGAGACTTGACAATAATCGTCGGCGGCGCCTTCGCCCTGTAAAATTCATGCGAATCGCTCGGCCTATTAGGGATTCAACTCCCATCGCGCGGAATCGGCGCGCGTAACAGAGAGAGCCTGCGGGCGACTGCGGATCGAAAAGATGAAGATTCAGTGGGGAAAGACAGCGGCGGTCGATCGATGTAGCGCCGCGCGGAGGCACGCGGAATGTGCGCGCCGGAAAAGGTTTGAATCGATGCGCGCCCCGGGGAATGAGGAGCGAGGAACGCCGCCTTTTTTCGCGGCTCTCTCTCTTCGAATTGATCGACCGCGAGGGGTGAGAAGAATTTTCAGCCGAGAGGCGGAGCGAAGATAATTAATGTGCGATGAATAAGTTGGTAAATGGGTGAAGACAGGCTGAACTGTAATTGTGATTTTGGACGAATTAGGTTAAGTTCACTTGAAAATTACCATACTGCTCTCGGTTTTGCATAAATTACTTCCCCGCGGTTGCACCTACTTCGTTCTTAATCTTGATTTAACTTCATCTCTCGGCTGATATACAAAAACGGCTGCTTTCCAGCTGTATAATATATTTCACTCTCTTTCTTCAGTAGTACACCCCCGGTTTGTTCCGACAATATCAATGCGCCGTATTTTTTGCGCAAGAAACGTCCGTTATAACGAACCTCCGGGGAGAGCCGACTGGCAAGCATGTAAATCCAAAAAGCTAATAATAACCAAGCAAGGCTCCCCCGCAGGGCGCGCTAATAAGCGAGCTTTAAGCTCGGGGAGAATCGGCCGGCGGTAAAGTGGAACTGGGCTCTGCACTCCGGGCAAAGGAACACGTGTAACACGTGAGGGCGCTTTGCCCTTATCGCCTCATCGGAATCTCGGGCAGCGGCGGCGGCGGCGGCGACGCCGCAAGAGAGCGAGACGAGGTCAAGAAGAGAGCGAGGCGCGGCCGCCCCCCCGTCGCTCTCCGCGAGCCCGAATTTAAACCAGCGCCTCCTTCTGCAGGTGCCAGAAAGAGAGAGAGAGAGAAAGAGGAGAATTAGTTCGTCGGACCGATGAAAAATCAGATAGCAGTAATTACGCGCGTTTTTCCTGGCCCCCGAGTCGAATTGGAATTGCTCGCCGATGTTATCGAGAACCGCCATTTCGAGTAAAAGAAAGTGATCGCTATCTCGAGTATTAAAATTGATTTTGCTCAATTATAAGAGAAAAGCTGCAGGGTTAATCTATTTAATGCTTTAACGTTTTAATTAGGTACTAAGACAGCGCAGCAGTAAAGAGATGACAGCCAAAGCTCCCCATCACGCTCATTGTGCGTACGATAGTCCCGGAATAGATGCCGCGTCATATCCGAGAATCCTCCACGACCTTTTGGACCTTTGCATTACAAGGCCAATACATCGGCGTCGTTGTACGCGATATCGTCTCTTTTATACATATATCCCGGCCGCTTTCCGCTGTATTACGATTTATGAGAATGGGGGAAGGAAAAACGGCAGAGCGAACGTTTTGTTTGGATTTGCGTGCAGCGACTCTCTGCGTACGCGTATTCGCGCACGTGCGAATGAATGCCGAGTCGATGCTTGTTTTTCTTCCTCATTTCGCCGCTGCCGCCGACGCTGCTGCATCTGCTGGGTAGGTGTGTTTGCGCGTCTGTGTGTGTACGGAGCGCGATTAATTAAAAGGGAATGAGTTGGCTAATTATGCTTTTGTTTGTGATGGGGATTTGATTTATTAGTTTGATGTTTATTGCGGGAAAAAACTGGCTGAGTAATTAACGAGGGCTCGGTCACCGAAAATTATTTTGACAGAAATTTATTGCAAGGTGAGTCTCCGCATTTAACACGAAAGCTTACAATACAATCAAATGCAGGTTGTAATTATGAAAAAACTTCTTCAAATAAACCGATCTTGGCAGCAAGGATTTTTTCTACTGCCACGTGAAAAAATTTGGTTCAACTTGAATACAAGTTGTATATAACGGCTGTATTAAAAAATGATTCTACATAAATTGATACAAAGTATGTACAAGAAGGAAGGCCTTGGCCCCCAAGGCGATTT
>UCOM01003349.1:0-18502 GCA_900474385.1 Ormyrus pomaceus | reverse complement strand
GAAGTGTTCCGCGAATAATCTAAATATTACCGCGAATTTTCGCACTGGCGCGCGAATATTCAAATTGATCGGTTACAATACGTAATAACTTTTACGCTTTTGATTTTTCAGCGTCCGCTAACCAACAACCCTCTCTTCGCTCGGGTCGTAAATGTTAGTGGACGCTAAAAATCCTTCGCTCTAATGCTGCCACACTAAACTTGCTGTTCAAACAGGCCAGTCTGCAGCGAGGGAAGTAAAAAATGACGGCGGCTACGGAGCAGACGGATTCTACACGCCTTGCACGTTTTAAATTATTACTAGTCGCGAATTTTCTACCCGATAGGAAGAAAAATAGTATACACTACATGACACGAATGATCGACTTTCGTCCCTAGTAATTTAATGTACTATTTTAACAAACGAATAGTGCAAATCGAGTTTTCTATTTCTCGACATTTGTTTCATTGTTGTTTATTTTTATTTTATATATATCAATAATATACAAAATAATTAACAAAGCTATTGAGTTCTATGTAATTTTTCCTGTAGAATCGATTGCAATCGATTGGCGCTATCCGTTTGTTAGGAAAAAAGGATTGTTGTTAATTTGTTCACAATCATTGTTGAAACAAATTGCAAAAAAAAAAATTTTTTGATTTTTAACTTGTAATAATAAAATAGAAAATAATTTAAATTAAAAATCTATCACAAACTGCTGTGCTGTTTTTGTGTCTGATGCATAGAATTTTAATTAAGTTCAATTAAAAATCAACAAAATTAAACCAATCAGAGCGCACGGCAGCTCGAAAAGGCGAGACTTAAAGAGAAAAGGCGTGGCTAATACGCGGAGGGATAAAAAACTGACAGTGCAAAGAAAAAGATAGAATAATTGTAAACAAAACCAAATGTTACTCTCGAGCAACGGTCGCATATCAGCCACGCCTATTTTCCTTAGGTTTCACCTTCGATTGTCTTAATAATGTTGATTTTTAATTGAGCATTATTCAAATTCTATGCATCGGAACGGAAAATGGTATAGAACTTTTTGTTTAGAATTTGCCCCTCCATCTGTGGATGTACAGTTTGACCTATTATTTCGTAACACCCTATATACACATATAGGGTATCTTATTTTAAAAGATCCACCTAGATACCTTTCCGGGTGTGCATTTGAAAAAACTGTTGAGATAAACTTTGTATATTTTCAAGGGAGAAACACGACGGTGACCTTTGATTTTACCTAAAAAGCCATTTTCAAGGGAATTTGAGGTCAACTTTATGTTCTTTAGTAGAAACTCCCATTTTCATTGCAGATTCGGAAAGCATACAAAGTTTACCTCAATAGTTTTTTCAAATAATGCACCTCTCTATTACAAAATATCTGTAATTCGTAGATTAGAACGTTCAATTGATCGTACTTTTTAGCCCAAATAATCATCAGGTTGAGAAACGTTATCGAATAAATAGTTGGAAATTGAAAAAATACATTAAAAAATTTGCAATTGTCGAATTTTTATAAACTTTAAGGTTAAATAACTAATGAAATAAAAAATTTTCAATACCTTTACAGAGATCTGGCTTTGGTATAATGGGTGGCAGTAAGGCTATGGTTGCAAATCGCATTTCCTTTTTTCTTGGTTTAAATGGCCCAAGTTATAGCTTGGATAATGATGAAGCTGGCGGTGCATCAATGTTGCAACATGCTTACAACTCTATTAAAAATGGTTATTCCGACGGAGCACTGATTTGTGGCAACACAGTGTGTCTGGACCCGTTCCTTTCCTACCAGTTGATGTGTCTAGGTAAGTTTTTAAAATTTTCATTTTAAAACAATAACCCCTTAATTGCAGTACTAGCGTTGAAAAAACATTTTTTAAATTAAAATAATGAAAAAAGTATCTCTTGAAAAGTTTGTAGACGGTCAACTTTAATATTGTCGTACATTCGTAATTGTATAAAAATTTACCTTACTATTTACAAGAAATAGCACAGAAATTCATTATATCATGAATTGTAATAATATTTTTTTAAAATGGATTAGTATTTATTTTAATTTCTTTCAATTATAAAACATTGCTTTGGTATTTAAAATTTAAATTCAATTTATTAATATTGTGATGAGTTATTTTATTGTAATAGTTTGCGTAACGAACGCGTAAAATTTTATACCCAAGTATTAAAATAATTTTTTCCCAACTCAGGCATGAAATGGGTCCCATTTCACGCAAGAAAGTAGCGTAGAAAATCGAGCATTCGAAACGTTTGACAAAATTGTTTGTCCAAGCGGGGATAATAGTACATTATGCAACAAGGGACAAAAGTAGAAGATTTTTCCCGCGGGTGAGTTTACGGGCCGAACGAGAATATGTTTCGCGAGGGTGCGTTTACTGCTACTAGTTTTCGGGAAAAATATGCTACTTTCGCCCCGCTTATCAGGGACAAAAAGTGGGTTTTCCGTCGGGTGTGAAATAAAAGCTATTTCAGGCTCAGGTGAGGTTTTCAGCACTCGACTCCAACTCGTGCTACACCTCACCCTCGCTAGAAATAGCTTACTTTCTTCCCTTATTCCTTGTTGCACAATGTACTATTATGTGTATTATATGTATATTCGTATATCAAGAGTTTATTATATCACATATCATAAAATCTATAAATTCAATATAGCGATCCGCAATTCAATCGCGCGAATAGTTGTTTGAACTTATCTCTGAGCATGCAATTTTCTCCGGAATCGATCCAGCACATGGTTGATTCCCTTCGCCGCACAGACCGACCGCCGCTGAGTTACCCTGCACCTTCTTTGCTGTAATTTTGTCCTGAGGATTACGTACGTAAATTTTTCCCAGGCCCCACGGCTGCTGGTGTTTGTAGTAAAATTCATCGTTTTGCGTTTGTAGTACAAATCATGATCATTAAAATAGTATAAAAAGTTCATTGGCATAATTTTAATTTATTTTAACGGTTATTCTTTGTTTTTTGTATAGCTTTGGAATAAATAAAGATTTTTAGGCAAAATTTTTTTTAATCGATAGGATTTGATCTCACCATTCAAATGCCGGGAGTTAAAGTACTTTACAATTAACTGTTTAAAAGTTATAAGTGATTAAACAAAAATCGATTTTTTTTAGATTTTCGGTAAAAGAGCTCATAACTTTTGAAAAATCGAGCGTTAGACCGAATGGACGCGGCTTTCTTCATATTTTAACATTAGAAAACATATCCCGAAGTTACAAGGAAATCCGTGACCCAAAAGTGGTGTCCTCTCCTAGTTAGAATAAATCATACATAATTCATTCGTTTTATATAATTTGTATTGTCGAAGCGTAATGCTTTTAGTTTTTTCTCTAATGAATAGAGACTGTGAACAAACTTTTTATAAAAGAAAAAACGATGAATTTCCTACAATTCCATTTATATTATGGTTGCAAAGTCATAAATAGAGAATCGAAGAGCATTTAAAATTTCAGTCAATTCCTTCGAAGAAAATCTATAGATACCTAATTAAATAAATTAAAAAATTATTTTGAATCTTGAGGGTTAAGTTATCGAATTTTAAAAAATAACAATTTTTATTCATGAATTCTGTAATGGCTATCGATTAATAGAAACACATAGAGGTAGGAACTACGATACGAGAAAGTATTAGAAGATAAACAACGCTGTTCGAAAGAAATGAACCGTAGAATAATATAGGCTTTCGCGGTGCTATTGATAACTACTGCTTTATTCCCTGCGTTCTAACCTTCTGCCCCGTTCCTTTTCCAAGCGTTGCTCTCTTTCTAGCAGCTATATGCAGGAGAAACCGCATGAAACTTGGTTGCGGCGCAAACTCGCTGGGAAACTGCGTTACGCTTGCGGATCTCCGCCGTCGCTTCAGTCTCTGTTCGCTCCCTGCTTCCTCGTTGTAAACCGCAACGATTGTTTCCATGTTTGGTCTACGCTACTTTTTCTCAGCTTTTGTGCTGCTGCAGAATTTATAAAACTCCGCTGAATTAAGGCTGTTTTTTCTTTTGAGTAGTACTGATCAGAGTGTGGTCAGGCGCATCTAATACGTACTATTCAGTCGATAAATGTTATGTTATAATTCACTAATCGTAACTAATTAATTCTAGGATTTTAAATGAAGTAAATAAATCAAATCAGTTATTTGACTGAATTAAGATCTTATCTTATCAAAGGGTTATATTTTCCGAACCGGTCTGTGAGAAAAGAAAACGCTCTGTAACTGTCTATAATTAGGTTATCGATTCAACTGCAACTGTTAAATCGGCTACAGTTTGATCAAATGAATATCCTTGCAAAGTCGCAGAATTGTGGAAAATCAAGGAGATGTTATTTTTCCACGAACGATTTTTCTTACAAAATTGTCGCGCGGTCAAGAGCAAAGACATCTATTTTGAATTCAGTGATGCGAATCGATCGTTAAATGGACAGAAATATAAAGCACAGATTATTCGTAAAATATAAGAACGTTAAAGTTCGAATATTATAAAAAGTGATCGCGCAATCCTTTACGCTCCGGCGGCATCGTCTAAAATATTTTGTCGGAACAGTTAAATATCGAAACCTCGCGCGAAGTATATATTAAAGGCAGCGCAACCAGAAGGCGGCCTGAGCGTGTATTCACAGAGTTAGACTCGAGAGAAGTCTGGAAAGCTTCCAACTAGCACGCAAAACTGAAACACCGCTCGCGAAGACGACAGAAATATGGCAATCGCACTGAGCCTTAGGCGCGACTCCCGCCTCTTTATCCTCGTGTATATCAAATATTACTGAGCGCGAGTTTGTCGTGCGCGCGGGTTTTCACAGTGCGTTGATTACGCTTGTATCTATCATTGCGAGTGCGATGTGTTAGAGTATATATTATGATCTTTACGGGTGCTCGCATGCAGCACTAGTAATAATAAAAATTGCAAACAAGATACCATTTGTAAAAATCAAATTAATTAATGAATGAATTGATACAGGCTAGCGATTTTTAAGGTGTACTGTAAGAGGATTTCACTTATTTTTTTCATTAAAATTCACAAAATAATTTGATCTTTTATTCAAATGTCCTAAAAATAATTAAAAAGGAAGAAGAATTGTACACATTTTAATGCATGCTTTACCAATTCTAAATTGTGCACAATGTTTAAGTGCACGATTCTTATGTGCATGAACAATAATAGGTCAATTAACAGGAAATTATTTTACAAATTAAAAAAATTGAAATAAATACTAAAAACTATTCAATAATAAATTTACTTCTTTCTACTATAGTATTTCAACCCAAAAGTAAAAAACAAAGTATACTTTCGTACAAAAAGGTAAATTAACAATGTAAATTTATTTTTCATTCCATTCTCGCAATGTGTTAAACAGTAGCTATTTGCCTTAAAAAAGTTTCATCCGATATCAACATCTTTATAATTGCTGTTAAAATCGTCGTCAAAAGCAGACGAGTTAACGTCGTGCCTGGGGGCAGAAGGTGGAACGTGTGAACGCATTCTAAGTAGTCGTACTTGGCGATGTTTACATAAGAAGGTTGGGGGTTAGTTGGTCTGCCACCTCTTGCGCTTGTTTCGTGACTAGGGCGCGCCAGACCATGCAGATTAGCTCTCCTACCTCGATCAGCAGAGGTGCGAGTGGTAAATATCGCTCTCCTTTCCGTAATTTTTCCCATCAAAGCCGCTCAGCCGATATGATTTTCTCAGGGTTCGTGTTGATTTAGACTTATCTGTATTGTACATTTTTATTGAATTATATTTGTCACCTCTAACTAATTTTCAGATAATACGTGATTAGATATTTTAAACTTTGTTTTCTTAACTCATTTGGAATATATATTTGAGCCAAATATTCGAGTAATTATTCTTTTCGGGATTTATTTAATTTGTACAATTAAGCAAATGAAAATTTTAACTTTAGAAAAAAATCCGTTACGGGATGTCAAATTTTCATATATAATTAATTTGTAATTTATAATTTCTATTACAAATTATATGTTATTGAAGTTGATAATTGATACGAGTAAAATTATTTTACTGTAAAAAGGAATAAACAGAACATAAACAACAAGTGATTTCAAGAATCATAAAATCAGGACACAGCAATGTAAAATCAATTTTGGAGCAAATTAACAACATTGAAGATTAATAATACTAGCACCATCCAAGCGCTCGACTGGCAAATTTCACATTCAAATGCGAAAGTTATATGTTATTAATGAGAATTAAATAAAGTAATTTAAAAAGTCTGCTTCTGCTAGTCCAATCTAACTATTCCGTTTAGTAAATGGAATCAACAGCAGAAGAATTTAAATTAATTTAAATAATAATTAAATTAATTAATATTAAATTAATTAATATTACTCAAATAAGTTTGTTAAAAAATGTCGTTTATTATTAGAATTTTTATAAAATATTCTTTACGTCTGGTCTTCGTGAGCACAGAAAAGCAATTGAACTCCTGTCAAGAAACCTGACTTTAGGATTCAAGCGAAAACAACGAAAAACGAAAAAAAGAAAGCGCTATGGCTAAACGGCCGCGGGAGAGCCTTTTCGCATACTCCGCGCCGTGGTCTCGCCTTTTACGATTGAATTTTCAATCGACAGGAAAACACCTGCGGCCGTGCAGAAAACTAATCTTCCTGCACGCAAGCTGCCTATGCATGTCTTATTTTTATTGTAAAAATTAATAAAGACCATACGTTCACAGTTAACACAGAACACTAGCCTTACTCTATTCTGTAACCACTGAGTCCTTTAACGCGGCAGTAACGTTAATATTTTATTTAGCCAATCTTGTCTCATTTTTCATGAGAATCAGCCAATCACAATCGCTTTATGCATGCTTCAACTTTCTGTCATCACTTTTTTTAAGAGAGGATTCGTCCTTTCGTTTTCTACCAATGTGCATTAAATACAAAAATACGAGAAACAGCTCTGCAATCCTAGGTAACCAGTATGCTGAGCTTATTTCTCGTCCTCCGATTCGAAATGATATATCATAGAATAAGAGTCCTTAGCAATAAGAGAAAATGAAGGCAGAAGCGCTCGCATTTGCAGGTAAAGAGAAATTCTATCAACAGTGACGGCGCACTGATGGTGAAAAGCCATTTTCATGCCTACCCAGGATTACGATCCGGCGCGGCAACTGCGCGCAATCCGAGTGCAAAGGAATTCCGAAACAAATTCAGGCTGCTACACATAGCTGCAGGCTTCCCATTTTCCTTCTCTGTCTCTTTTTCTTGTTTTCCCTTTCGGCACTTTACGCTGCTAGGTGAATTTTCCTTAAAGCTTCTTTGAACACTGAGTCGTGAGCTCTGCAGGATTACGGTAAATTAACTCCTCTCGCTTCCTAAATTTTGTGAACTCAGCCAGATTTTTTTCAAATCGTTTAAGCTACTTTAACTGATGTTCGACGCTTTTTAATAAAATTTAGTGAAAATTTAATCATTTATTTGAGCTGAAGAAGATGGTATTAATGTTTTAATTTTTCAATTTAATTTTATAATCAAATCAATCTAATCTTATAATTTGAAAAGATCGATCAAGGACACGTTTTATTTGAAATCTGAGTTGGCAATAAGAATAAAAAATATCACTCTAAAAAATTTTGTAACTTCTAAACATGTAACGGTACGAATAGTACCTTTACTAACGCTCATAAAAACAAGGCGAACGAAGAGCCGTCAAAAACGTACGACAAAAAGTATTAACAATTCCTTATACTGAATAAAGGAAAAGGAGCTGCGCTTACCTAAATTGCTGACCAAAACCTTGTGGTCAATCACCACTGCAGGAGCACTAGGTAAGCTATCGCATCTGAGCATATTACAGCTGCGGCTGTGTCTGCTTTCCCTTCGTAGGCTCAAAATCTAGAACAAAAAAGGAATTAATGTAATATAAATACGGAGTTGGAGTTTCGATTCCTTTGTAGTCACTCTCACATTTGTCAACAACGGATGCACGGAAAAAAGTATTCCGTATTGTAAGGTTCTGAATTCGAATATTGTTTGGATTCAAATTGTATATATTATGATGGTAATAACATTTATCAGTACTCGAGGTACTTGGCAAGATTGAAAGTTGATAATAAACAGCCTGTCAAAAGGAGGAGAAAACTGAACAGATAAACCTGATCGCAAAAAGCGACGGAAAAAATCTTTCTCTACGCTCGGAGCCTTCAAGCCGAACACATCTCCTTGGATTGGCCTCCAATGAAGCGATAGCAGATTTGACAAAGTGGTCTACTATACAAAGTACTATACTTCGAAAAGGCTCCCGAACAGGAAACGATCGAACCTCAAACAACTCGCATATCAAAAGGAGAAGAATCCAAGGTGTCTAGATCCGAACCCGGCAAACAGGCAACAGTAAAATCAGATTGAGTGTATGTGTGCGTGTGTATGAGTAACGCGAGTGTACATTTAGGAGTAGTACAGGCAAGAATCCTCTATTAAATTAAAGTTCTTCCCTTAATGACGTCACAAAAATAAAAGGTTTATTGTACCGAGCTAGCGCTAGCGAGGTTTCAAACCTAGTTTTAATTATATTTGACTAGCAGATAGAGCCCGTTTTAATAGACGTTGACACTATTAAAACATCGTTGTTAAATTTACTTTATTATCCTTAAATTTATCTGACAAATAACTACCCTGAACCCGAATTCTGAGGTATTACAGTATAGAACTTGATTACTCGACAGGCATCTTCACACATATACGTCCTAGCGCCCCATTATTTATAGTGTGCCAATCAATCGATCTACAAGGAATGTCTCGATTCAGGGCAACAAATAGTCACTTTTTTTTAGAAATCTAGCGTTCGACTATCGCGCTGTTCTCGATATCTGCGTGCCTTCGTGCGTGTCGTTCCCTTTGTTATCCAGTGCCATACTCGTTGTTTACACGTTCGGACAGTATATTACTGCTTTATACTATTTTCATCAGAACGACTTCTTTTAAAATTATCGCTACGTTCATCAACTCGCCTTGGTGCAGCACACAACGGTCGCACAATTAAAACCTTAATTTAGCTCGGAATATTAAACTTGTTCCCGTGTAATCCTTATTCTGAATTTCACTGTAATTTTTACTATTTTATTCTTTGTGCGTAATATTTCATCTTGCAATTGGCCGTTGGCGCCCATAATGGTTTGTAAATTTCTTTTTTAGTCATGCAAAAGCACATTTTATTCACATGTAACTTACTAAAACGCAAACTCCAAGTTTGGTGGAACAATTTATAAGAAAATATTCCGCTGCAAGAACTAATCTGACAAATTCAAGTTGCTACGCGCAAGTGTACACATATCAAGCTTACGACTTCTCGTCAGTCGTTAAATAAGTTTCTGGTTATTTAGTTGAGGGTTATTGAGTTCGAAAGAGTCAGTAAAATACGTTTATTTTCAATTAAAAGGAGAATAGAAGATCTGTAATTAAATTTCAACTTTCTTTTTAAATTGTTGCTAGTCACAAGCTACTTATGTAAATATCTAAGTATATTTTACTCAAATCTATACAATTTTAAAGCGGGACGTAATTCTAGTGAATCACTGCAGCTTGTCATTTTAATAAATGAAAGTTCACAAAAAATGTAATTTGTAATATTTATTTATTAAAAGTATCTTTTTCATTTTTGAATTGTATACCTATAAAAAACGAAAGCAATTCGAAGCCGACAACAACAGCAACCATGGACGCAGTGATAGCTCTTGGAGAACAGTTCGAATTTCCAACTTGTCACTGTATATAGTGGAAATGGGAAAACTTTTAAAGTGTAGAATGAAACATTCACATGCAATTGCTTTTATACACCTTTCTCAGGTATTTGCATAATTACTATATATAAAAATTCTTTTGAGGCATTAATTATTTTATTTTACATTTTGCTGTCAGTTTAAAAGTTAACTAACATTGCGTTGTATATTCTACGTTGAACTTGCAGTTTAGTGAAAGTATTCCGAAACTACAATGTTGAACTTGACAAACATCCGTTAAACTACCATTATTATAAACGTGATGAGGCTAAATCTGACGAGTTTCCTGAAAGCTGCTTAGTGAACTAATATTGTAATAACAGTTGCCAAAACTATCAGTGTTTATTTTAACAGCACATTCGTTTCATAATATAGCCTAGTTGACGGAATTTAATTAAAAATTAATTATACAAAAAAATAGTTTGTTCGCAAAAAGTTATCTTTGTATCCTACAAAATCATACAATTGTCAAGCCTTTTATTTTCAAATAATGTATAAATATTTCCAGCAAAGCTCGAATAAGTTGGCGACGGCATAGTTTATACACACCTATCTTAAATTGTTAATCCTTCTACAATCTCACTCCAGACAGCAAAGCTATTCCAAATTCTCTTTAAAAAACTTTTGAGTAATTCGGCCGTATGAGATATGTTTATTATTTTTTATAATCTCACACAATTATATGGGTTTATTATATATAATGAAAAGGCGAAAAGTTCTACGAAGAATATAAGCGAGCTTATTTGTGCTTTTACGCTTTCTATTATGCAACACGCAGCGACGATTATGAACTCAACCGATGTGGCTTAATTACAGTCAGCTCTTAGAATTCAATAACGTAAGGCTGTATTTTTTGTAGTTTGTGGTGTTAATTTACTGGTTTATTTCTTTGTTTTACTTCTCTTGATCCGCTTATCCTACAAATAAAAAAAGTACTTACAAATAAAAAAAAATAATATAAACAAAAGACTGTAGGATAAATTTGTATTCAAAGAATTTCTTTCATGGAAAACTTTTTCTAAATACTGATCACAGTGAGATAACAATGAGCTTAAAAAATCTGCTTAGTTTATCTGGTTTAATTAAAAATAATTATACTGAAAAAGGAATCTGCTTATTTTCATAAACTTTTTCTTAAAGTTTAGTTTATTCATTTAAGTTGTCATAATTTGTTATAAAAGTAATATTAATTAATATTAATAACATTAGTGGCTTCATTATTTAAAATTATAAATTTTCCTGTATTTTTAGCATATTCATGTGTATTATAAGATAATTAATTAATATATATAATTTATTAATTTATTAATTAATATATACATTAATTTTTTGTGTGAAATTCAAAGTTGTAATTTGCTTTTAATGCACGATTTTTGTCAATTCGCCACGGGGGGGTTTGATTAAAAGTCACATTCCGGTACCAACTGGTCTCGTTAACTATAATGCCGATATATTCCGATACATTTCGATAATTACTTATTTTTTGAAATGTACATATAGTTATAATATCTCTTTAAACTCTCTTTTTGAAGTTTGACCCTTGGTACCGACATGAGAATTTTCCCCAACCGCCAGGCTCGCCATCATTTTGACTGCTCTGTTGTTGTTCCCAAAGGAAGAGCGGTAGGTGGTTACATCGCAGCACTTTTATCAAGCGAAGCTTCAATGCTTGATCGCAAAAGTCCCTCACTCTTTTTCGTTTGATTCATTACAACGCACATTGGCCAAATTTTCAGGCAACCGTAAATCAATATGCAAACCCCTTTAATGCGTTCACGCTATTTTTCAATGAACTAACGCAACGCGTAGAATGAGTGACAACTGTCGCGCTTATTCGTTTGATTTAAGTTACGATTTTTCCTATATATTTGAAGATTTGTTTGTCCCTGAAGAGGAACAAAACAACTTCTTAATAAAGAATAAATTGGTAGCTTACGAACTTTATTAATATTTTATTTTATACCGAGTGGCTTAAGTCACTTATTAATAATATTTTCATCTTCTATACAAATTGGAACGGAATATTGAATTCCGGTTACAAGTTACAACTCTCCTAACGAGTATTTTAAATTTATGAAAAAGACTAATTAAAAGTATGGGGTACTTCTGCTGAAACTGATTTAATACTTTAAATTCAGTGAACATATCGTAGCGAGGTTATTAATATTAGTGAACAAGAAGTATCAAGAAAGAGAAGGCAGCCTAAGCTTGAGGTAAAGAAAGAGGACTGCAATGGAAAGCGGAGCAAAGAGAAAAAGAGGGTGCATAGAAGAGCAAAACGAAAAAAGGGAAAAAAAACTGGTATAACAGGGCGCAATAAGCGCAATATCGACGCTTTTACGAACGCACTTAAAATCCCCTCGAAACTCGTGCCTAGCACCCTCGAGTAGCTTTTACGAGCGTAGTCGTTTCGACCAGCCCCTTCTGCGTCTCTCTCTCTCTCTCCGTCTCTCTCTCTCTCTCTCTCTCTCTCTTTCTCAAAGCTTGCGGGAGTGGAGCGAAAGGCAAGCTTGTACGTTTGCAATATAATTCGCCGCGGACGTGCATCTATCTCCCCGTTGAAAATATAAGTCACGCGGTTCCTTCCACGGATTTAGGACGTCAGCACTTTTTAATCTCCGTCCCGGAATCTATTCATTTTCGAGCTCGCGTAAGTACAAAGAAAAATGATAGGGAAGAAATTTCACTTGTAGGAAGAATGGACCGCTGCGTGCCATAGATTCTTCCAGCCAATGAATGAAACGGCTGCTTTCCTTTTTTTCCGGGCGCGTCAATTTTTCCGCTGCGATGAGTCTTAATGTCCCTTTTTTTCTAGAGGCAAAGAGCCTTTTTCTGGAAAGCTGGATTTTTATGATGATCAATGAAGAAATTCTTGATTCAAGTGAATTATTTTCGAAGAATTTGTTGGAAGGAATAATTTTATGCTAATTAAATAATTAACCTGTTTCGCCATTTCGTGACTACATATTTCTTAGATCAAAATGGTAACCAAAAACATTCAAGATGGTGAGAAATAAAGGGATATTCTATGATATTTTGTACGTTTCAAGAACTAATATATTCTGCAACCAAGTTGATACTCATTTTTTTTAGAAGTTCCTGAGATCATTAATTACGAATCTCCAGCTAGATTTCAGAAATTGAAAATGACAATATGAATTAAAAATGAAATGTATATGTAGTAAAGGGGAGTAAAAATAAATAATTTCTAAAAAACAAAAACATTCGAAAAATTACAAACAAAATAATCTTCTTGAATCGGCCATATTATCTATAAATACAACTAAACATAACCACCAGATATAAGAATTCAGTATGATCCGATCACCGATTCATGTTCAAAAATCCGATTATTTAAACAAGAATTTAAAGAGTTCACATTTTTCTGTTGTTAAACCGTCGTATTTCAATAATGGTTAGCGAAGGAGGGATCACTGTTAGTAATTAAATTAAAAACTAATTAATTAGGTAGTTTCTTGGAAAAAGAGAAACTAACGGTTTGAAAAAAGAGGAAGTAAAGGAAACATAAAGCGAAATTGCAGTGCTGAATTTAATAAGTCGATCTTAAATAAGCAAATCATTATTAGTCACTATATCTGCTAATATAATATAAATATTTTGAACTTTAAATTAATTAAATCACTCAAAATTTTCTTTTTATATAGATTGAATATTAAAGGCAATTTCCAAATCTTTCAATTTTTCTTAAAATTTTACGGTAATTACTAAGAAATATTACTAAATTTCAGTAAAGTAGATTGATTTACGAGACAATATCTATAGAGCTAATATATAAACCTAGATTCTGGTCAGTAACGGGCGATCGTAAATTTAAGCCTTTTCTCGTAAAACTAAGTTTCGAAAAAGCTTATCATACGATTTCTTTCCAAAACAAAATTTATTTTTAAATAATCTTACAAATTTATTTTTAAATCTTTGTAATTTCTTTTTTACAACTCTAATTGGGAAAAAAATTTTTAAATCTTTCGTTCCATAAAACTCAGATTTAATACTTAGAATGTATAAAATATAATTTCTAGATATTTTTTTAATCCCAGATCTTGTGCTTAATACATTTCCACCGAAAAACGATTTGATATATTAATTTTCTTAATTATTTCCGAAATCACTTAAATTCTAATGAATGAAGGAAAAATCTTATCCCACAGGGTTTATTACTGAATACTGAATGTTACAGAACGGAATTCCACATTAAAGGGCAGTATTTAGAAATGCAAGACAAAAAGTAAAAGGAAAGATAAAGATGGCTCTTCTTCAATGAAAGCCGCTTCTTTTGAATTCGAAATACGAACTTTCTCTCAGAATAATACAGCAGGCTTCGCATTGAGGATGTTGACCCAATTTCCCAGCAAGGTCACGCGATAACAATTCAACAGCTCGTGTGCTGCAGTGCGAGGAAGCGGAGAGAGGAGACGGCGCGGCGCACGACGAGGTATTAAGGAAACTTTCGCGCTTCCTGCCAGCTTAATATCCCATCTAAATGCTGATCCTCTCGGGAAGCCTTCGTTATTTCTCGTAATTCCTGCTGCTTAAACTGTATTTAAAGTCTGCGTTTTGCAGCTAACCGTATATACACTATAAAGTATACACACCGGCAAAAAATTACGCAACCGTTTTAGTTGAAAATCTTATCACTGCTTGCGCATACAGTGAACCTTCGGCAGATCGCGAAGCTCTCGAAAACTGCCAACGCACTTCACTCGTTGTGCGTAAAAGTTTGTTTATTCAAGCGTCACGTGCAATAAACATTCATATTTTTATATTACCTCTCGAATTAGAGTAATAAGAAGTATAAAAAAAATTATACTTTACGACATTTTTAGGCACAATACAATCTTCATAAACTGTTTTCGCAATCTTTTCTTTCTTATCTTTTTCATTAAACGCATAGAAAAAGAATCAAAATCATGATCATTAGATTTCATTTGTTAACACTTGTTAAGGTTATATGTTGTACGGTCTTGTAGATAGTCATTTATGGACTTCCGCAAGGCAGAAGCTTATTTTTCAATTGGATTTTAGCAAGGGACTCAGATTACTCCTTATCTCAGATGAGTTCGTAAAAGTATAATTTAAAAAATAACTGCGTTCTTTAAAGAATACATACAACAATTTTACGATGAAAAAATAATAGTTACGAAAGGTATAATTTCCAATCCAATTTTTTACATGTATTAGAGTGTAGGTAGAAAATAATCAAGATTCTTTAGGATTTCCTAAAATTGAAATGCTTTTAGTACCTTGGTAGCTTTTAAATAATTCATTTTGGTTTTTAATGTTGAGATAGGCATTTGATTAACCTTAATTGAGTATTCTAATTGAATTAAAGTTATTTTATAAAAGGATATTAATCAATACAGCAACTCCAGCAAATTAAAAGAACGAGCTATTTAAATAATAATTTAAATTTAATAACTTAGTTTTATTTAAAAACTGTTAGAAAATACGAAAAGAATATAATTCGTACGTTAAAGAGTTTAATATCCCATAAAGCACATGTATACATTTGCGGCTGACCATATCCATGTATTTCTACTGCGCATACAGTATTTAAATAGAGACTGCAAATAGGTCAGAAAACATTTAATCTTACAAAAAATGTATTAATTTATAAGACCAACTTAAAAATTTAATAGAACCAGATTTTGTATACTTTTTACGCATACTTTTTCGTTCTGTGTTGTTTGTCGAATTAACTTTGACAAATGTTATCCAATGAAATTTAATGATGAAACTAATTTAGAATGTATCTAAAACTCGCGAGAACTCGAAATACGTGTTACCTTAGAATTTTCGCAAAAACAGTTGTTACCTTGAAATTGCACTAAAAAATGCAATTGTTTCAGGATTATGCAAAAAAGAAAAAAAACAGTTATTATTTCCTTTTTGCAGCTAAAAATTATGGTAGAAGCAAAGACTACTCCAGAAGTAAATTAGTTTTTCAAAATTTTTAGTTGGCAACAGATTTTAAATTGATTCATAGAAACTCGGCCAAGTCGCACCTCCACCTGGAGATGTTGGTGCTGCAAGCTTTTACTTTTACAGGGTTGGTTAGGTTGGGACTAGTCGGAAGACTAAAGCACACCACATGAATATGGGCTGGGCTTCCACAAGGTTCTGAGACAGCCTCCATCCACTATCAAGGGGGTTAAATTTCGCGCTTCCGCGTTGGGATCGTTTGGGGCTCACTCGCGATTATTATTATTATTATTATTGATAATTTTAGAATGTAATTGAAGGATAAGGTACAGAAAAAAAATGCTTTCACGCATTTTTCGATATTTCTAAAACACATTTCTGAAATAAAACAAATGCGTTTTTTGGTGATTCTTAACTGCACCCTACCCTTAAATAGTTTTCACGAATTAATTAAGCACTTGCTATACATTCCCATAATAATAAGCTAAATAATATAAAAATATTATTTAGCTTCCGACAAATAAATAATGCAAATCATAAATCATTCTAGATGTCGGTCTTCTTACGAAATAACTTACACGAAATTTTATTAAATAAATAATTGTTTGAATAAACTCTATGCATAAACATGAATAAATCTATAGGTTTATTTCTAACCCTCACTCTCCGCATCCTTGCGAGTCTCTTATGAATATTAACTTGAAATAATAAAAGGATTATTGATAAATTCTAAATACATTTTCAGTATACATAGCCGCAAAATTTGCTTTTGCGTCCTGGTTTTGCGGACGCAAAACGCCATTTTGCGAATACATATCCGAAATTGCATTTTTTTCGGGCTGTCGGCCGAAAAATTGCAATTTCCGGACATGTATACGCGAAAATGGCATTCTGCGTTCCCAATACCAGGACACAAAACCGAATTACGCGGTTAATTGTACTGAAAAATAATGTTCATAACACGTCCGCAAGAGATTTTTCGGCCTCGCACAATCTCCGGTATACTCGGCCGCAAAATCGCATTTTGCGGACTTGTGATGAAAAATACTATTCTATAAAACAGATTTTTTTTGCTTTCATTTAATTTTAAGTATCATCATTTGAGTTGAATTTATTTGAATCCTTATTTTATGTTTTCTTTAAATAATTATAATTTTTGCAAGTCCAACTTAAATTAAGATTTAATTAAATAATTAAAGAGAATTTCAACTACCAAGAGCCCTTGCAACACTAGCACGAACTACGTATGAGTGTTTTTCGATTTTTTTTAAATATATACAAGAGTTATTGAATTTACAGTAATAAAAGGATACTGATCAGTTTGGGGCGTATAAAAAACTGATTTTTCACAAGAAGAAATCTAAAATTTTAGAAAATTAATTCACTTCTGAAATAAAATAAACTCCTTCTCTGCAATCCAAAATAATATTCGCTTTCAGCGCAATTCAAAATAACTGCTATTTTCACGGAAAGTTAGAAAGACACCTTTTGCCATAAATAGCGCCTTTATGAGGTAAGCAAGCGAAATATAAGTTAAAGTTGCAGCCCTTTTAATATACTCGTATATAATAATGAATTTAGTATATTGGTAATTTATACGTAATATTTCACGCTTGAGCTGAATTTCTTTTCAGATTTTCCGCGTTCACTTATAGACAGGCTTCGGAATGTTTTCAAAACGTACTCCTCTTTATTTATGCTCCCGGAGAAAATTTACATCTCCCTACTCTCAGGAGCGAGCCTCTCAAGTGGCCAAGCTGCCGTGATCGGTCTATATTCCCTTCGAAGAAAACAAATCTTTATAGTCATCATCGCTCGCTCGCGAATTTTAAATGCAAAGCACATCCTCACGTGCCCGGGGCTCTCTGGTTCTCTCTCCACCTCTCTCTCTCTCTCTTTCTCTCTCTCTCTCCCTCTCTCTCTCTTTCGCCCGAGCGAACGTTACACACGCGAAGGATGAGAGGCACGCGTATATTTATCGATTTCCCTCGAGCGGCGAAAGAGCCGACAGCAGACATTTCACATCAGCGCGGTTTGATTCTCTTCCTCTACCCGAGTTATTACGAGATATGTATGCACGACCTGCGCTATGCGCCGTCATTACCATTCTCGAGCCTGCTTCCGGATAACATTAACCGCACGACTCTTAACAATTTAGGTACGCGGGCAAAAACGTCATCGCTGCTACGCGCAAGCGGCGCTGCCGGCGGCGATTCTTCCCTTTGATTACGAAATTTCGATGGTGCGCCCGAACCTGGTCTTGCACCTGCGAACAGCTGATCAGCCATGGTCGGATAGTTTCCGGGTGCAAACCACCTCGATAACTAGAATGGCGCTTGATTAATTACGAAACTAACGTAGTTTGCGCTTTCCACTTATACCTGATTGATTCCGACAATATTTGCAGCTAATGAGCTATAATAATTGTTTAATTAAAGTATTAATTATTTGATATAAATAAATTTTATAAAGTACAACATTAACGAGAAAGACTCTGTCCTGACTTTTAATGTTCTCTAAGCTTTTGTATTTAATTTTATTAGAATGTTTTATATCTGAAAGCGTTAAATAATGTATTTAAATCAGATATCATATACTCTCGCCGAAAAAATGTATTGCAACTTAATACAAAAAAAAAACCGCTGCCAAGTCATTGGCAGTTAGCTTCCTCCTAACTAATTTATTGTTCCATTATTATCTTGTTTTTATTATTATTTTATATTTATATGCTCATTTTAGAATTTAATGAAAAGCTAACAAAATTTAAATATAAATTTTGTTATTGGAATATTTAAAGTTCTAAAAAACAGAATTTTTAAAATTCCTTGCTCAAAGC